>KQ086124.1:0-51774 GCA_001020605.1 Schizopora paradoxa | reverse complement strand
TGTTGAACCCTGAGTTGTCGACTCAGGATCGACACGGGATCGATGGCACGCTGTGCCTCGTTCCCTCTTATTTGTTAGTACAAACAATGTACTTATCACAAATACATCGTACCTTTCGTGAGCTCTAAGTTGAGCCCACTTTCGCCCCTTCTGTGTGTGTGTGTGGTCTGTACGCTATTCAGGTGAGTACATCGTAGACGGTTCTGTTCTCGACCCACCCTGCGTGCTCCCGCTCTGCGGTGAGGCCGCTTACATAACCAATAGGTCGCCTGCCTCCGCGCCTGAAGACGTGAAAGTAGCGTTACGACGAATGAAGGACACGAAGAAAACTCTTTCCAAACTCTCGAAATCGTTGGACGAAACGCTTCAAGCAGTCACGAAAGCCACCATCAAGGATTGTCAAGCGGCCGACTTCGCTTGTCTTCCTGACGACGTGCTCGTTCACATTTTCGAAATGTACATCGACGACTGCGTTATGCAAGATTACGGCTTATTCTACATCCCTCCGGAGAACTCGCCTCAAGTACTCTCGTCCGTCTGCAAACGCTTCCGCGAGATCGTCCACCACATTCCGAATCTCTGGAGGCACATTTCTCTCCTCTATCCGAAGGAACTTCTTCGTCTGCATAAAGAAAGATGTGCAAATCCCTCCGTCCATATCCTTCCGGCAAGAGACATATTGCATACGCGCGTGGAGACGCTTGACGTGATCCATCCGTACAAGCAATGGCGAGAGCTGCACTTACATTTCGTCAACGAAGACCACGCGCACCACTACTTCGAGCGTCTTAAACCCTTGGTCAAGGGACCTTTTCATTCTCTCGAATATCTCTCGATCAGCAACAACCTCTCCGAAGATACGGAAATCGAAGGAGAATATGATACTTCTATCTATCTGGATGAGGAGCATATGAGCTTTGTGTCTTCATGGCAGATGCCGAAATTGACCCACCTCGAGCTTCGGAATTCCATGCCCTTCATGCCTTTGCAATGTGGAAATGTAACGCGGCTTTCCATCCGGCTCTCTGATCTGTACGAAGACGACTGTCTCGAACTGTCAGATTTCCAGGATCTGTTCGGGTGGATGCCGAAAATTGAATCACTCTTGATTCATTTCGATACGGACGTCACTTTCAATACTGAAGACACTCCTCAGACCAGTGACCTAACCGCGTCACTTCCGAGATTGACACACCTTGATCTTGGAATCGAGGGCGATACGCCAGACGATACCATCATTCACTTCATGACTCTCATTGATACCCGGAGATTGACGCGTCTGGCTCTCAAATTGCGAAGTGGAAACTTGAACACACATTCCGAAGGTCAGGGTGAAGCCGTATTCGAGATGTGGGTCGATACGCTTTTCTTGAAAGCGAGCCCAGGAGATTCCGCACCTTTCACGCGTGTCGAAGAATTTACTTTGGATGCCGTCGACTTACCAGGATCATCCCCTTCCTTCGAGCTCATCTTCACGTCGTTGCCGAATGTCCGAGATATTTCTCTGAAAATACCGCGAAATTCAAACTTTCGCATCACTAGGCAATGGATGGAGGGTGGCGCCTTCCAACATCTTCGATCTCTGCATGTTGAAGTCTTCATGGTGAAGAACTCGTGGGAGCACGAATCCCCCGTAGGCTGTCACCCCCTCTTATACTCCGGTTTTGACGTTCTCTCTAACGGTTGCTATTGCGGTGACCTCGAGGAGATGGAAGTGAGGAACAGGGTGCCCTGTTTTTCGGCTAAAGAAAAAGCGCGGCTTCAAAATTTATTTGGAGAGAGGTTACATTGGGTAGATTGTTAGACTCGGACGTCTTTCAAAACCTTGATCACGGACCGCGAAATCGAAGTTTGGGGTTCGCGTGCAGCACTTGGAAGCTTTCAGATCCTCTTTTCTTGTCCGAGTCTGTGATATACGGTAGATGTAACAAATAATAATGAGTTCACTTTCGTGCGAGAGTTGAACGTTGATTGCTGCCAGCGCCAGTGACTGAACGACACAGGTCTTTCCCATCGTCGTCGACCTTCCTCCAGCTCATGCTGGGCGTCTTACGGATAGTCGAAGACGAGGTCATGTTGCTTCAGAGACGATGAGAGGAACGTGATTGCCACTTGGTAGTGGTGGTTGATGTCGAAAGAAGTTCATTCGCGTCCGTCGCGCGAAAAAACTCACAAGCGCGAGACTTATTTCTTGAACACGATCACAGGCTTGAAATAGGTTTAATGATCATTATGAATGACGTCTCCGATACACGAGAACGATACAGAATCAATACTCGATCCAACGTAACTTCTCTCCGAGTATCTTGAACAGTCGCGCTTTTGAAGGTGCTGCGTACTTGAGTCGTCGAAACTCTATCTCCAGCCTTTCGAGTTCCTCGCAGCGTCCATCGCGAAAAAAATCATTGAGATATACCAGTTGCGCCGTGAAATCATCTGGGCAAGCTTCCGGTAGCTTTATCTGCAGAAAGCGGAGTCGCCGGAACGCGCCCTCCTTCTTCATCGTGTCCTTAAGAAATAGTACGTTTTCCCTGGGCAGATTTAACGAGACGGTTTGCACGTTGGGCATCGCACAGAACATCCGATGAAACGCCTTCCTGTTACCTCGGACGCGCTGCACTTCCAACGAAAATTCTTCCAGTTTGACGAACGGTATGTTTTCATCATGGACGGTTGAAGATCTATCGACGAAGACCGCAAGGAGCCAGTCGTCGAAACGTTTCTCGTTCTCTTCGTTTGAGGGTTCGTAGGGGAAGAGCCTGAGCGCGAGGCGTGTCACCTCCTTGGTATTCACGAGCTCCATGATCCGTTTCAACACGGAAATTGTTGTCGAGCCACGAGCTTCAAGCTCGAAGGATACCAAGTCCGGCAGCGTAGGCGGAGCTGTAAGAGCGTCGCCGAAAGTTTCGCTTACGTTTACCATAGTGACTTGGAGATTTTGAATCCTCGGCATCGACTGCAGTAGACCTCGGAATGCACCTAAACTCATGTCTTCACGATCCCCGAAGTGGAGAACTCCAAACGAGAACGATGTGACGTTACCGCAATGCAATGGTCCCATTGGGACGACATTTCGCAATTCGAGGCGGGAGAGATTTGGCATCTGCCACGAAGATAGAGTGTCCAAATCGCCGCCCTCCAGGTGGACGGAAGGCGGAATTTCTCGCTCTTCGTCTCGAAATTCTCCATTCTCATTCCAAATCAAGAGATCCTCGAGTTTTCAAGAGGACTTTGTATCGTCGACTTCAAACGCTCGAAGTAGAGGTGCCCCTCGTCTTCATTTTTGTATACCATACGAAGGCCTCGCCATCGAGAATACGGAATGACGTCGAATTTCTCCAGATTCGTCGGAGGTGAGTCGCGAAATGTGTCGATATGAATGATAGGATTCTGACATCTGTCTTTATGCAAGGAAAGCAGATCTCTTGGGAATGGAAGCGAGACGTGCTTCCAAAGGCTTGAACAGCCAAGGGCGATCTGGCGGAAGCGCTTGGAAACCGACGCGAGGGTTTGAGGGGATATCTTCTCGTCGACATATTCGTTGAATTCAACGCTCATTTCGACGTACATCTCGAAGATGTAGGTGAGCAAGTCGTCGGGGAGGTGGGAGAGGCCGATTCCTCGACAGTCGTTGGAAATGTCGCTTGTGACCGACTGGATTGCGTCGTCCAAAGACTTTGAGACGGACGACAGCAGCGATCTTGCGTTCTTCATTTGCCTTAAACGCGATCTTCGCATTCTTGACGTGAATTGTCTTGTCGTCGCTTGCGGAATGCCTTGAGTTGCAAGGTAAGTTAGGATGGAATCCGAATTCAAAGAGTCCACCAACGCACCGATGTAAGCCATCACACCACAGTTCCTTCAAATTCACCCTCATCTCATCCTTCCCATCCAGTCTCCTTCCCATCTGAATTGACGTCTTCAGCGTCTTCAAACCATCGAACAGGTAATCGAGCAAACCACATAATTCCCGGCCGTCGTTCCCAACTTTCCTCCAACCCATTTCTAGTGAGATCCACAAGATTAAAGAACCACACGTTGCTGTATGGCTTTACGAGAGCTTCTCTGACGATTTTTGCCGCCTTTCCGATGGTGGAAGAGGTTCGCGTTCGAATGGAGGATGGAGGACGTCGTCAAGGAGGTCGGCGTGCCAAACGTCGCGTGGCTCGCGTGAGCGAAGCAGCTAAGGCTCATTGGACATTTCGACTCAAATTCAAAATGCAGTATGGAGACAACAAGGCAAAGGCTACTTTTCATTCCACTTAGTTACAAATAAGAGAGTATGAGATTTTCACAAAATTCCTAAACAAACTTGTCGATGTGTTTGCATGAATCTAGCATTCGATCCACCGCAACTTTTCTCCGAGGATATTGAGGAGTCGGGCTTTCGACGTTGCTGAATTATAAGGTGGACGAAAATGCACCTCGAGCCTCTCGAAATCCTGGCAATATCCGTCACTGAAGAATTCTTCGATCCCGGATAATTGACATGAAAAGTCGTTTGGGGAAGACTGCGGGGGCGCAAGTCGCAGGGTGCGAAGATATCGAAGAATATTATTGTCCGGATCCTTCCAAGCCTCATCGAAGACCGGATCGGCGGTTCCAGGTAATTTGAGAGTGATGTGTTGAACATTTGGCATGGCTTGAAACAGTCGACCGAATGGCACGTTCGAGCCTTGAAGATGCTGCACCTCCAATATGAAGTTTTCTAACTTCACGAATGGGAATTGCGACTCGGGTTCTCCTTCTTTGTCCACATACGGAGTCAGGACGACGATAAACAGGTTGAGAAATTCCTCGTCGCAATTAAAACAGCCGGAACATTGCAGTGACAGACGCCTTATGTGCTGTACGTCAAGAATCGATCTGAGTTGTTTGACAGTCGAGACGGGAGTCTCTTCCCCGACTTTGAGTTCGAAAGACTCCAAGCATGGAAGCGCGAGGCGGCGGGTGGGCGTACCATTAGTGAAGACGAAGTCTGCATTCAATGCCAAGGAAAAGGCTTGAATATTCGGCATCGATTGCAACAGTCGACAGAAACCACCCGTGTCCAAATCTGTCACGCCTGTCCGATCCACTTCGAAGGTGAAATGTGTCACGTTCTCGCTTTGAAGTGGGTTTAAAGGGTAGACATTGTACAGTTGTAAATTGGTCAGCTTAGGCATCTCCCATGAGCAAAGTATGTCCGAATCGCCGGGTTCCATGTGGATTGGAATTGTAATAGTGTACCGGTTCTCATTGCGAATTGACGTGTCATTGCAGATTGATAGATATTCGAGCGCCTCGAATGGCGTTTGAATCATCTGCTTCAGTAGTCCGTAGGAAAGATGTCCAAGGTTCTCATCGGCGTAAGTTAAATGGAGCTCTTGCCAATTTCGATTTGGATGCGCGACTTCGAGCTTCGCCGCGGCATCTGCGAGAGATGCAGCGTCATCCGCGTCCATGAATACGATGGGAGCCTGGCATCTAGTCTTATGAAGAAGAAGAAGATGTGACGAGAATCGAAGGGAGACACGTTGCCAGAGGTTCGAATGAGCAAGCGCGATCTGGCGAAAGCGCTTGCAGACGGATGCGAGGATTTGAGGTGAAACGCCAGGATCGACGCGTCCATCGGGTGTGACGCTCGTCTCAACATATGATTCGAAGATGTTGGTGAGCACGTCGTCGGGGAGGAGGGTTAGGCCAAATGCTTGACAATCGATCGCGATGTCTTTCGACACGATGTGAATTGCATGGTCCAAGGAGTCCAAAAGGGTTGATAAAAGGAACCTTGCGTCCTTCATATGCCTTAACGCAGCTTTCGAGTACGTGACGTCGACAGACAAGTCGTCGCCAGCGATGTCCCTTGAGATGCATGGCAGGTTAGAGTGTGATTTGCTTTCAGAGGGTCAGCCAACGCACCGATATAAGCCTCCGCACCACAATTCCTTCGCGTTAACCAACCTCCGCATCTGAATCGACGTCTTCAGCACCTGCACGCCGCCGACCAGGTAATCGAGCTGGCGGCAAAGTTCTTGCCCATCGTCGCCAAGTTTTCTCCATCCCATCGCGAGCGCGTTCCCAAGGTGAACCCACCGTAAGGTCGAGATAGAAACCACGAATAGCTTTGGTTAGTTTGATGTTGTAAAGATCTTCGATGAAGGTGGTCGTCAAGAACGAGGTCGTGCCACTGGCAATCACAGTGAAAATACCTGCGGGAACACCCGTACGGCCATGACACCCGGCGTTCCTGTTTAGGGACCTTTGCCGGTACACCTACACCTACACCTACCTGCGGCTCGCACGACCTCAGGCTACATTCACGACCAATTGTCCACGACCATCACCATCGTGAGGCTCTTCTTCACTGAACGTGCTACTGCGCGACGCTCGACGGGTACACCCCCACAATATTCAAACGCTATACTTTGAAGAGAACGATCAGTAATTCAGTATGAGTTGGCGGCGAGTCGGCGATGACGATCACTGGTAGGACTTTTGCCGTCCTGTCGATTACGTGCTCGATTCTCTTCAAGCATTGAAGACATCGCTTCAAGGTGGTCAGAGGTTAGATGGAGGAGAATTAGAAAGGGACGATCTGAAGGAAATTTGGAATCTTGGACTGCATTGGTGCGTTCTTTGCTATTTGTCGATGAGCTTGCGGTTGATGTCCTTTTGTCGTTCTCTCACTGGCAGATCTCCTACCATTGCTCATGGAAGCTCGAACGCATCGCTGAAGAAGTTGTACGACGCGAAAACTCTTCTGGAACTGCTCTTGGACTCGCTGAACGACGCCATCGAAGATACCTCCGTCAACGAACTACTTGAACGCGCGATAGCGAGTGGTCCAAATCTCGCCCTTCTGCCCGAAGACATCCTCATCGGAAATTTCGAGATCTACATCGCCATGTGCTTGTTATGCCGAATTACGACACGTACACCCTCGTCGACGTCTCCCCACTAGCACTCATTCTCCTCGGCCTGCGAGCGAAATTTCGTTTCGTCTTCAAGTCCCTTGCGCGTAGAGGCACGTATCTCTCAACTTCCCGAAGCACCTTCTTCTTTCGCATAAAGAAAGGTGTAATAATCCAACTCTACATGTCAATCCAGCGTGGAACACATCTTTCTCGTACGAGAAGATGCTTGGTGTGATTCATCCCTATCACCAATGGCGAGAGATTCATTTCAACGTTATCAATGAAGATCACGCTCATCAATACTTCGAGCACGATCAAGCTTCATTCCACTCTCTGGAACACCTCGCGATTTGCAACGATCACGCGGAGGCCTTAGACGACGAAGGCGTGCCAGTAGATTATCTCTTTTCGATCTATCTGGGTGAAGGTCATTCGAATTTCTTGTCAAACTTCTTGTCGTCTTGGCGAATGCTGGCGTTGACCCATCTCAGGGTACGGAACTGTCTCCCTTGCAGCCTTTGCGATGCAAGAACGTGACATCGCTTTCTCTGGAACTTTTCTTCAACGAGGAAGAATTGTATGTGAAGAGTTCAGAGGCCTGTTGCGCTCAATGCCGAAGACCAAGCCGCTCTCGATTACAGTCAACGTGGAGTACATTTCTTTCGACGATCAACCTCATGAACTTCTGAGCGATGACTTGACCGTTCTTCCGAGCTCTTCCCTTGAACTCAAGCTTGGAAGCCCGATCCGGAACGAGACGCTCCATCGTTTCATGGCGCTTGTAAACACGCGAGAATCAACGCGCCTTACGCTCGATCTTCAGAGCGGATTATAATAATACCCTTCAAATTAATGGATCTCTGCGATCTTTCATGCACCGAACTCTGGCGACCCGCCATTCGAACACATTGCGCTGGACACCAGCCGAGCGAATTCACTTCGATGTCGAATTTTCGAAACACTTCACTGGAGATTCCTCAGCTTTCAAACATCAAGACATTCAACACCGGATTTACGCTGGCACATTTAAACACCTACGTACTTTACATATTGACTTTACATATTGAAGTAACGCAATTGCCACCTGTAACGCTCGAATATCATAATAACGCCGAACTCACGGCGTCCAGTGTCCCCAAAAATCTATTAATGATTCTGTTTCTCTCCGATTTTTTGATACGCTAGAATCTTGATGAACGTAGAGACGAACGAGCTTTTGCAGTTTGATTTGTGAATAACGCCCAGTCTTCTCGCGGCGGAGACTCGACCGTGGTCATCGTGTCCACGAACGTCTTTCAACTTCAACCACCATCACGATCACTCACCATCGTCATCGCCGTCGCTCCTTATCATCTCTCTGGACTGTCCTCAAGGACGTAGCCGTCAACAACAAGCAACGCACTCTTAATGGGTTGGAGCAGGATTGGAGGCGACGAAGAGGAGCTTTGCAAAACGCTCGATTATGTGCTTGACGGCCTTACAGCATTAAGGACTTCGATTCGAAAGGGACAAAGGTTAGATGGGACTGGTGAAAGGAAGGTAGATTTGAAGGAAATATGGTGTCCAGAGCTTTCTCGGTGCGTAAATCGTTCTGTATTTCCGTACCTATCTCTGACTTGGTCGTTCGTCGCATTGGCAGCTTCAGGTCCTCTGACGACGTGTCGATTACCGCTGACATCGCGAAAGCAGCACTTTGGCGGATGAAAATCGCGAAGAAACTCCTGTTACCGGTCCTGGAATCACTGGATGAGTCTATTCAGGAGGTTACGGAGGTCACCGCCAACGATTGTCGAGCGGCTGGTCTTATAATGATGCCCAACGACGTACTCGCCAACGTCTTCAAAATCTACATCGACATGATCCCCACGGTTCTCCCAGCAGCATACGAAGAATACCATCCCCTCGCTTGTTCACCGCTCATACTCTCTTCGGTCAGCAGGCGTTTTCGTCAAATCGTCTTGTACCTCCCGAGTTTGTGGAGGCATATCGCTCTCAACTTCCCAGATAAATTACTCCTCCTTCACAAAAATCGATGTCCAAATCCCATCATTCACATCAAACCGGCAAGAAATCTGTCATTCACGTACTTTGACAAGCTTGACGCGTTACAACCTCACCACCAATGGCGAGAGCTGCACTTACACTTCGCCAGCGAAGATCATGCACGCTTTTACTTCAAGAGGCTGGGCGCGATAGTTCAAGCTCAGTTTCACTCTCTCGAACGTCTTTCGATATCCAATGATGTCGTCGCCGTTGAGAACGAACCTGATTACTATGGGCCATCGATATATCTGGACGAAGAGAATCTTGATGTCTTGTCTTCGTGGCGGATGCCGAAGCTATCTTTCCTCGAACTTCGAAATGCCATTCCAATAACTGCCTTACGGTGCGAAAATGTAACATGGCTATCCTTTGAATTGTCCGACCTATACCATCAAGATGAGGTTTTGGACATGGTCGCTTTTCGAGACCTGCTACAGTCGATGCCAAAGATTCAGTCGCTATTGGTCACGTTCGACATGCCCTATACTTTCGACGAGTTCGCTGACAAGGATACTGACATCTCATCATGCGTCCTTCCGAGCCTAAAATTCCTCGATTTGAAGATCAGGGGACAAACTCCGGACCTCACAGTTCGCCAGTTCATGGGCCTTGTAGAGACTCAAAAATTATCCCGCCTGGCTGTCGAGCTTCGTGGCGGAGATCCTACCTACGACCCTGATTTTCAAGACTGGGTCTCCGTAATATTTCCGGAGATGAAACCTGGTTACGTTGCAACATTCTCAAATGTCGAAGATTTCGCTTTGGCAATCAGGAATTTTCGGTGGCCCTCCCCACCCTGCGAGCGCATTCTCACTTCGATGCCAAATGTGCAAGCTGTCTCATTCGTACTTCCCTATGATTCGGACTTCTACTTCTCCGATCGGTGGAAGAAAGATCACGCATTTCCACATCTCCGTTCACTTCAAATCGAAGTGCTCCCAATTAATTCCTACGAATCACCGTTGTGTCAAGGTCGCTTTGATGCTTTTCATTCTGGCCAACATTGCAAGACTTTCGAACTACTGGAAATGAAAGTTGGATCGCCCCATTTCATCGTGGAGGAAAGGGACCGACTCCAGAGTCTACTGGGAGAAAAACTTCACTGGATCGAATATTAGTTTCTCTGTCGTTCATCGTGATTTTGACGAGTCTTCGTGTACTCCTTTTATTTTCTTTGCCTGTACTCAAGATCGACTGGAGATATTTTCGCTTTCACCCATGTCGTCGCTTAGATCGCATTCGTTTTTTCCCGCTTGCTTGGCAGACGAAACTGTCCCTTCTTATATATTAATAATAGCCCAAGGCCCTTGAACTGAATCGAACAAAGAAATGGGGAGCCAAACTCAATGAGCCGTTGCGAATGTAGCGAACCTTCGCTTCGCCACGAATCACTTGTGACTTCTCGCGTCATTCCGTCCGAAATTCGGAAATTGATAGGACACTGAAAGGGTGTCGTACTTGTCTATAGCAAAATTGATTGCGGTCCATTTCTATTTTGATGCGTCAAATATCGATGTCCCATCATTTCTTTGCTGAGATTCATCTTTGTCTTGCGATGCGTACACTCTGCGGTCATGAAAAATGAGTATAGCTACGCAGTGTAAGGAGGTGGTGCGTCGAGGAACTCTATTTCGGACATCGAATGTACCGGGATCGTGCCATTGACTTGAGCTGCTTCTCTCCTCGTACGACGTATTGTCGTTGTCAGATTTTCTGATACTTCAAGTATGGTGGTGCTCCGCCTCTGTAGTGCTGGAGGAACGCTTGACGATATGAGCGTACTTTGCGAATGGGATTCTACTCTCCAAGTCGTTTGGACGGACTGCGATTCTGATGAGTGTCCTGTAGCCGTCCTCTTTTGCAGTCGCTTCCGGTAGATCCATAACCCATAGCTGAGAAAACCAAAGCATACCACCCCGCCAATGACACTTGCTCCGATAATTAAAGATAGTTTTTTCCTTGAAATGCCCGTTTCCACCGACTTCGATTTGACGCCCGTGATATTTACTTGAAAAGATTTGCTGATTACAATAGTAGTGAGGATCCAAAAATCACTTAGAGAATGTACGGTTACGTACTCCAAAGCAAGCACAGAGAAGAACGCACCCAATGACGGGCTGTGGGTTTTGAGACGTTAAAATTGGAGGATATTCAAGTAAAACAAAAAGAATAAACCTATTTGAGCCTCCTAGGCTTTTCCCGGTAGTGGGGTCGTAGAGTGGAGTGAACGGGGTGTTATTGGTCGGCGTGAAAGCGTAAAAATGAACCAGATCTATCAAGGAGCTTCGAAGACTGTCGTTAGTTGAAGCCGCCGCCGCGAACATCATCCAATCTATGATCGGAATATTAGAATGAACAAGTGTTTTCTTCATACTTGATTCGAAGCCGTACCTGCCCTTGTGTACGTCTCGTTGCCACTATCCAATGGAATCCCAAATTTGCTAGATGCTAGGTTCTGCGATAAGTTTGATGAGAAAGAGATAAAAAAAATTTCGTGCCTAGCTGTGAAATATAATAAGTCGTTTGTAGGTCAAAAACCTAGAAGTAGACTCAGATCTTTGTTCAAGATTTCGGTGACCATTGAGAGACTACTTACAGACTGGGGAACTAGATCAAGTTGCAATAGCTTGTCGGCGTATAGATTGTATATTAATCCCGTCGAATCGTTCGATCCAAACGAAGTGAGCAAGTGTGTCTTGTCTTGTGAGATCGACAAGTTCTGCCACTGCCCGATGTAGGTTTGTGATGTATTCTGTGCCAGAAGATTTAAAGAAGCAAATCGTCGTTCGGAAATTTAGGTAAAACAAAAACGTGAACTAAAACCCAGAACTTACCGCATACAACAAACCATCGTCACCCTTCCCCATGTAATCGCTTATCCTCGCCATGGCACCAATACCGATGATTCCTTTTAAAGCTAGATTTGTTTGATTAATAGCATTTATCGCGTCGGCCGGAGAAGTCTGTCTGGAATGTATTTTCTTGAAAATTTGCACAAAAAATAAAACAGCATATCGAAGAACATACTGAGGGCCTGGATTCAAGGAGTTCTGAACTAGATAATCCGCCCAGTCTTTGATCATATCATACTATGGGGTTTAAATGTTATTTCTTGACTTGTATTCGCGAATTGGGAGCTTACATATTGGTTGACCAAAGACCCATCCCCGGTGGCTTGGAGATGTGCTAAAAGCATAATGATCATATTCCCGGATTCTATAAACGATCTCAATCCATCAGATAATCATACTCAACGTATGATCATAGCCCGTACGTTCAATTCCGAAATTGTGAGCTATGTTTTCAACTGTAGCGTTCAGAAAGTTTGAGCCTACAAAGCGGTGGTCAGATACGGCGAGTGAGTAGCGATCTCGACTCACCGAGACCTTGCGCAGCATACGGTTGTGTGTATTCGGGCGTGTCTTGAGCAACAAGTAGAGGCCGTAGTAGATAACCTCCGATATTGGGATTGAGGTACATGTACATCGGGAACGCTGCGTATAATACGTCGACAGCATTCACACTAACCAAATGAAGTTAGAATTCCGACATCGTCCTACCGTTGAATGGTAAACAACTCACCCTCCTACCCCGACGTTGCCCATGTCCTTCATGAACGCCATGATATCGGAGGAATTGAAACTCCCGTCAACATTCTTCGAGACGGTGATCTCGATCGAACTCACGGCCTGGCGGGCAACGAGTGACAGTAGCTCAGAGTATTTCGATGAAGTTTTTAATGCGTCGGTTGAGATTTGACTATCGAGTCGTGAAGCCTGATTCGAGGCGTTGTCATAGTCATCCAGGAAGAAGGAAACCTGCGTTGAAGTGAGGGGCCAGAACTGAAAGGGACAAATGACACTCACCACGTCGGACGATGTCGTGAAATTCATTCGATAGTATGAACTACGAAGTTGTGCTTCACTTGATAATGAGACGAACTGAATTGAGGGATCGCGCACCACGCCGATTGCGAAAACCATGGGTGAGGTGGTTTGAATTACTTGCCCAAGATCGACAGAGATCCCCCGGACGATTACATCACTAAGAAATCGTCATAGAACTGTTTAGTTTCTGGACTGACTTTACAGTTACTTACGTTGCGGATGTACTGTCGGCAATATTGTCCTGTAGACCGGTCGAATTCATTCCAAGATTTCGGACATCCATAAAAAGTCCTATTTGATACTTAACACCCGCAGTCTTTCGCTGTATTGAGCAAAGGTACATAGCTGATAGATTTTAAGGACTCACATTTTTCAGGGCAAAGACGGAAGTCGAGTCTTGAGCGAAGTCTTGAATTTCAACAAATGGCAGAGAAGTATTCAGGGAAGATTGGAGGGATACAAAAACATTTTGTGTATCTTCCGCCGAGTTCGTAGTGTCGCTAAGATTCGTCGTGATCCACTCTACATCTTATTACTCGGCGAGGTGAAGATGTATAACGACTAATTCACGCACCTGAAGAAACGTCCGAGTATACGTTGACCGAATGCGGTTTCCCATCTATAGATGCGGCAGAAATAGCGAGGTAGGAGAAAGGGACGGATTGTCGAATTAAGTCATCAGCCTTCACGGGAATAAGTCAGTGATTGTGGGCGTGCACGTCAAAGGAATCGAAACCTCTCACGTCGATAGGACTCATAAAATCCATTGTCAAATTTATTGGACCCGCTTGTGTTTCTACGATAGTACGGGTTGGTGTCATTTGAACCGACACTTGATTTGATACGTTGACGGTAGGCGGATTGCTTGATCCCATGATTCGGTACGGTAGTCCATCGACATTTATACCAAGATACCAGGAAGTTATGATCGTGTTCCACAGACTCACGATGGTTGAGTTCAGAGGCGCTGAAGTTGGACCAGCTGAGTACCACGAATTCAAGTATGGATTTTTGACTGCTATTGGCCATGCGGGTGCTTGTAGGATCTGTGCGGAAGCATGCCATCCCGGGCCGGGTGCCAGCAAGAGAACCAGACGCGAAGCAAGAAAGTACTTTGGGCCCATACCTTGAAGCTTGTTCGCGCGAAAGGACTGCGCGAGAGGTCAGAACGTGCCAATGCTTGGGAGGAGAGCGATTAAATACCTGTTCCCCGTACAACTGTTTGATGAACTCAACTACTAGTAATGTTTCCCGCTTGTTTTCATGACTGTTGGTTGAGCAGTGCATATTTAAACGAGACAACACGTAGAATTTTGATTACACACCCTGGTTTGCGTCGCGCTTTCGTTTCCGGCTCGGGGTTGCTCTGTACTCACGTTGAGTGCTGAGATTTCCTATTGATCGTTGAGATGGAATACAACCCAACCTGTTTCGACCATTCGCCGTATTTTAGTTGAAGTTGTAGGGTGAGTTACGCCACATTTGCGCAGTCACGGAAATTCAAATCCCATACCTATCTGGCCCGTAAGGAAACGAAGTCCTCCAAAGTTGTTACGATCAAGTTTCCCGCATATCTCCTTTTCAATCGCTTTGATTTCGCGCTGAAACATCAAGTTTTTAGAACAAACTGTCTTTAGAATTGGCTGTTGAAGCACAGAAGATCACACACCGGTAATCCATGAAAGTCAAAAATCATAGTTGAACTTCTCGACGTTGATACACATCAATGTCGTTTTCCGGAGCTCCTCCGTGATTTTGATTTGTGCATGCAATTTCATTTCGGTACAGTAAGATTCGACAGCTATCGAAGGTTCAAATGACTTACAAAGGAACCAAGACGTAGATGGAGACACTATTGAGGTACAATACGACTCGGAGTAAAGGTGACCACCGTCTAATTTTATGATCGATCCATCAAGCCATCGGCGAAGCAATAGAGCAAGAGCGTTCGTAGCTCAGGAGGGGCATTGAGTTATCGTATCATTTTCCAAGCAACATTGTTGAAGATGATGATCTGTGATAGGGCCAGGCCGGAAGGCCAAAGGTCAACGATGGTGACACACAAGTGTGAGGTGAAGTGCTTGCAAACAGTGCACAACGACTTAGCGGTGAGCGTCATTTTACGGAGTAACCCCACTGGGTAACGCTGTTGAATGTTCGAATCCGACTCGTTCGTCATTCGCTGATCGGTCCATTGGTGATTCGAGTGGTTGGCTGCCGTTGGCATTCGACGAAGAGATCAAGGAAGGAGCGAAAAGTTGAGGTCGAGCTTCAGCGCTTCAGATTGTTGTTGAAAGAGGCCGAAACGGGGTTCGTGAGAATGAAACTCGAATCTCTCCGATTTTCTCCGAATTCTCGAGATCACCATAGGGCAGTACATACTCTCAATTGTGTTGATGTTTTACATTGAATAGGTAGGTGTCCAGCCGTCCTGGATATTAGGATAACGACGAATAGGAGGACGGATGGGATAGGTATCGTTATCCAGGACTACTGTACATTGAGAGATTGCGTCTTTCAATGAGCGGATCTCGACCATATATTTCCCCAGAGAAAGGTAGAGGGAGATCGTGATTTACCGAGAGAAATTGTGATACGAAGGCGGAGGATCCCGTCTCGTCTCTTGCGCACTCAATGTGGCATCACTTCCTTCGTAACTTCGAGACTGATCCTGAGAATCGCTTTCATGGGGTGAATTCAACGCTATTTGATCGCGGAGATCGCCAATTCCATTAGCATTCTTTCTGCGCTCACGACCGAACGGCCTAGAGGCTCGAAGGTCACCGTCCAGAGCGCTTGTTTCGAAAGGTCGGCTTTCTTGAAGACTTGATTCCTGTATGCGCCGTCTTCTCTTTCGCCGAGCCCAAAAGAGAACGCAGGCAAATATGACCATCGAGAGACATCCACAAATAGCGCCGATAGCAATGCTCAGGATCTTTTTATGCCTCCCGGAAGACGTGCTGACAGGAGACGTGGTCGAGAATATTCCACTAGAACTGTTTTGAAGAGTTCTATTATCATATAATTAGCAGCTCAAACGCGGAGAGTCGTAAATGCGTACTTCAAAGCCAGTACTGCGTAGACGGCACCCATTGCTGGACTGTTATGTGATTTAATTCAGCGAGGTCGCATAGTCGGAATATCTCTACTCGCCTATTCATGCCTAAATCTCCACTTTGTCCGGTTACAGGATTGAATATTGGTGAGACCGGGACGTTATTACTCGGGTTGAACACATAGGAGTGAATCATTGATATCAGCGAGTCGAGCAATGCGTCGTCGTTCGTTGAAGCCGCCGCAAACATCAACCAATCTATAAATAAAGTAAGAACTTTCTTCTTCATCTAATCTTTAGAGATGTCCTCACCCGCTCTACCGACAGTAGGATTCTGGCTATCGAGAGGTATGCTGAAGCTACTTGACGCTAAATAAAGAACATTTAGTTTTCAGAGTTCGACGTGAGCATCCCAAAAATTGCGATCTCTTACCAAGTTGAGACTTCAAGTAAGCGGATTGAATATCGTACACCTTTACATTGTTGTCAGTCGCACCCCTTTATGACACATGAACAACACTCACCGTTTGCGGTACCAACCCAAGCCCTAGTAGTTTATCTGCGTACAAATTGTACATCAACCCCGTCGAATCTTCGTTTCCGAAAGATGCCAATAATCGAGTTTGATTTTGAGATATCGCCATGCTTTGCCACTGCTGAATATACGACTCCGCTTTACTCTGCATAATTTATCGAGGTAAGAATTTGAGGCAAGCGACGAAAGAATAACTCACAGAGTATATCGAAGCATCATCGCTTTCCTTCAAGTAATCGCTTATCTTCGCCATAGCTCCAATTCCGATGACGCCTTTGAGAGCCAAGTTCGTCTGATTGACGAGTGTGATTCCATCGGACTGCGATGTTTGTCTGTCCGAGACGGATCGACGTCGTAAGTGAAATATTCAAATCGTGATGCAATGAATCTACGAACTGCATGCCCGGATGGAGCGAATTTTGAACAAGGTAATCCGCCCAGCCCTTGATCATACCATACTGGAAGACGTCAGAAGGAGAATTTGATGAATTTGATGAGGTAGAGCTCACATATTGACTGACTAATGATCCGTCCTTTGTAACAAGAAGGTGTGCGAGCAGCATGATGATCATATTCCCAGATTCTGTCAGTTTCATCTATGTCAGTAAATCAGTAACCGTCTTATAAATGACTCACGCTCGATTCCGAAGTTGTGCGCTACATTTTGTACGGTAGCATTCGGGAAATGGATATCTAATGGAAATGCTGTAAGCGGCTACCGTCAGTCGATCTTGAAAGAATCCAACCTAGATTTGACGCCGCGTAAGGCTGCGTATACTGAGGCGTATCTTGCGCAACGAGCAAGGGCTTCAGCAAATAACCTCCGATGGCGGGATCAAGGTAAAGGTACATGGGGAACGATGCATAGAGAACATCGACAGCGTTAACTCTGATAAAATGCAACCAAGCGATGAATATACAATACGGCGGATAACATCGAAAACATACCCTCGTCCTCCAACGCTTCCAATATCTTTCATGAAAGCCATCACGTCGGATGAGTTGAAAGTGCCATTCGGATTTGTCGACACCGTGATTTCGAGCGCACTCGTCGCGGGCCGGGTGAGAAGAGAGAGGAGGTCTGAGTATGCCGAAGAAATGTCCGACGCATCTTTCATAATTTTCGTATCCAGCTGATTTGCTGCGCTCGAAGCGTTAGCAAAATCGTCGAGGAAGAAAGAGACCTAAAATGCGTCAAGCATTGATAAATGTACAAGTACACACGACATGGACGTACCTGATCTTCGGGAGTAGAGAAGTTCATCTGGTAATATGAACTTCGCATATGGACCCCGCCACTTGGAGTTGTGAATTGTATCGACGGATCGCGCGATACCCCAATCGCCCATAGTAAAGATGTCGAAGTGTCGATCTCACCTACGTCGACGGATATTCCGAATACATCGTGTGGGCTGCAAGTACCGTCATTAAAATAGAAAGGAGTATCAGAAATTGATATTTCTAGACGCCAGAGCACTTACTCGTCGATTGGATGCGTTCCGACGTCGGGGTCAATGATATTTGGGAGGCCAGTACCGTTCATCCCAGCTAGTCGAATGGGACCATCTACTCCTGCCTCGAATCCAGCAGGACCGGCCTAAAAATTGCAATTCAGAAAAGGCATATTTAAGACTGATCCATGCACTTACATTCTTTGCGGCATAAATAATTGTCGAATCTTGAGCGTGGTCGTTTATTTCAACAAATGGCTGAGGAGTTTTCGTCGATGCTTTAAGGAATATGAATTCGGGTTGGACACCGCCAGAACCTGTCCCAAAGAGGCTATCACTTCCGGTGATCCATTCTGATTAAAGGCAAACTGAGTGTTTTGGAGGAGCTTCGGAGTAGGACGTCGAGGCGAAGCATACCCAAGTCAAAGTCCGAAAAAATAATGACTGAATGTGGAGAGTTGTCTGTCGGAGCTACGTTGATATCAAGATACGAGTACGGAAGCGATTGACGAGTCAAGTCAGACGGCTAGGGTAGTAAGAAGTTCAGAAATTGGAATAAAGTCAAAAGTATGGCCTTCGTACACACCGTTATGGGGCTAAGAAAAGTGAGCGTTACAGCAACGGGACCTGCCTGGCCTTGGATAGTTGTCGATGTGGGTGTTATCGTGACGGACATCTGTGATGATGCTTGGGAAATTACGTCTGTGTCGTTATCCATGAGACGAAACGGTATCCCATCGACGGCGACGCTACAGAACCACGGAGTGCGCGAAGAGTTCCAAGTCGTCACGATCACTTCGTTTAACGGGGTGGCATCCGGTCCTGCAGCATACCATCCATTTAGGTACGGATTCTTGACAGCTAGCGGCCAAGACGGTGCTCGAAGTTGAGCTACGACTAAGGTGATTGAGGCGAGTATAAGAAGTAATATCGATAGGTTCATCGAGCTGAGATGATGAGAATTAGCGAAGACGACGACAATGTTCTTGTTCGATACCTACTGGGGGTATGGGGTGTTTTCGCCCAATTGTAAAGGTCCGAAACCAAGGCATTAGCCGTATCCTCGTATATAACATGCGCTCCGAGCACTCTAGAGGGGCTGTGCGCGGAGCCATTAGACATCGGTTGTAAGCGTCAAAGATAAGAGGGGTTTCGTTGCCGCCGAGTGAAGAAAGCAGTGAAATGAGCCCATGTCATCATGATGTAGAGGTGATACTTACCACGATACACATTTCGAGTGATATTCGCCCTTTATAAGAATCCGAGATATGTAAGAGTTGGGGTCCCTCAAATGAAAGAGGTCCATCGGGGAGAAGGCGGATCTCCGAGATTTCATATCATTTTTTTCAAGAGTGACACGGCTCAATTTGTTGGTACGTCTGCGCAGCCTTGATGGTAGCTGAATGTGAAGATCCGTGAGTACACTGTGGGCGAAACTTTCCAATCAAGACTTTTACCTTATAATTTTTCCGATGCTGCGATCGTTCAGCTTGGTGATGCGTTGATTTCAAGGTGCGTGAAGACATCTCGAAAGCAAAGCATTGTTGCGCTTTGAAGATTTGCGGATTGGTAACCTTTTGAATCTGTGAATATCAGTGGATTTCCATCCGATTGGGAATCCAAAAGAACTCTCAAGCATCACTCACCTCGACTTTGACCCGGCTCGAAACTGACACTCGCATCAAAGAGTCTTCAGAAGCTTCAGAGTTTATGTGCCGAATCATCGACATCAGATATACGCGATATTGCGCAGTCGTACCATAGCGAGCTACTACATGCATTCGTCGCATTGTTTGGTGTTGGGAGTCGGAACGTAGGAGAGAAGGAGAGCGTCGGTGTTGCTCGACATTCGGACGAACGAATGAACTGAAAAAACGCGTTTTGAGCCTGGGAAACTATTATGCAGCAGATCCTTTTTGAGATCTACGGCTCATCGGCAAGCCTCCGGGACCGGTTCCTACCGGGTTAGCCGAGTCGAGCCGGTGGATTTGACTCGAATCGCTCACTTTTTTGCTGCAAGTGAGCCTCGACCTACTACGCTAACAGAATATCTCACTTATAATCTCTGTCTCCTCAAGTGATCAGGATTCATACTTAAAGAAAAAATACGGGGGAGTATTCGTGCTACAAGTAGTGTACGAAACGGACCACCGAAGACTCCTTACGCTCTGCGAAATTGAAGAGGACACGCGGGGTAGACTCGGATGCGCGACATGCAAGGTGCTAGAAATGGTTACAGAGGATGCAAGTATAAATTGAATACAATGAATCCCATAAATATTGGCACCTCTACGAGACAAGGCATTTGTACTCAGAGTCGCGGGACATCTAATGCTCCGCATACGTCGGTGGAGGGACGCTCACGGAAGCACCAGGCTCAGCATTATCGCGATTGGCCGCCAACAAACTTAAAATCTGGGTGAAAGCGGAGACAATGGCAGCTTGAGCGCTTCGAGAGGCCGTTGCGTCCGTTTCTGCCTCGGTTTGACGAAGAACAGTAGGACTCGAGGTATACGATGTTGAAAGGGAAAGTTCGGAATTGGTGGGTAAGATAGATTGGGGATTGGTTGGCAACCTATCGAGGTGAGGGTACGCGAACGTTCCTCGATTTTTCTCGCTCCGGAATATTTGCGCTTCGGGCATCTTGGCGAACGCTATATCGGTGTGCGGATCGACCCCCGCGTACGGCGTCGGTCTGCCTTTCGACCCTCCGCGCCTGGAAGCACCTCGTCGTAGATAAACCTTATATATGCATGCGAAGAGCATTAGCGCTCCAACTACACCACCAATAACTGCTTCGACGATGATTTTCGTACTTGGAGACTTTCTGGTGGTGAAATCGGAGGACGTCGCCGGCGCACCATTGGATCCAGTCGAAGCGCCGGCATTTCTGCATAAAGTCCATCAATTATGTAAAGAGGAAGGGGCGCATCCAACGGGAAAACTTACTGCACTGCTAGCATGGCAAACATTGCTCCCATCGCCGGGCTGATATCAGAAAAACCAGAATCATCAATCGCGGATCGATTTCAAATGAGTTGACGAGCGAGCTGACCTGCTTGATCCACCAGTAACCAGACCAGTGATCGGATCATAGAGAGGGCCTAATGGGAGGCTATTCACACCTGATGACATGTATTGATGCACTGCAGTAATCATGTCGTCTCGCGTCGAATTGTCGCCAACTGCTGCAGCCGAGAACATGATCCAGTCTAAAATTATTTTGAGTGTTATTTGATTGATGTTGAGATGATCGTAGCATTCACCAGCTCTTGTGATGTTAGGATTGCTGGAATCGAGAGGCATTCCTAAGGCGTTCAAACTAGACGCTGGAAAAGCTGGTGTTAAGCGCACGCTCTGTCGGATCGCGGTGAGAAAGGACGCACAGAATTGCATCTTGTAGAAAGATGATTGCATTTGATAAATCTGAAGTGCAAGCCAGCGCATTGTTTATGTAAGGAAAGAGTATTCACGCCACCTCATCCGAGACGAGGTTCATATTCAATAATTTGTCCGCGCACAAGTTATAAATTAAACCTCCGGAATCTTGCTCTCCAAAAGCGCTCGTTAGACGCTCGTTCCCACTCGACGTCGCAAGTGATTGCCATTGTTTAATATAAGATGAAGCGATGGCCTGACATCGTCGATTCAGCGCATACAAAAAGTGAATCGAGAATGGGGACGTGTACCTGGAATCTTGATGAATCGGCGGAGTTGCCGAGGTGGTCGCTAATATTCGCCATAGCTGCGATCCCAATAATTCCTTTGAGAGAGAGGTTCGTCTGATTGACCATGGTTATGAAATCGGATGATGATGTTGTCCTTTAGAAACATGGATCAGCTTTGGAGAGATGACATTCAATAAATCGTTGCGCACTGTGTTCCTGGATTTAATGCCGTCGAAACAAGATAGTTCGACCAGCCTTTGAGAAGATTATACTATGCTTCCGTGTAAGAATGTCTTCAAGTCAAGTGCCAACTAAAACGACATACATGTTGAGAGACTAGCGAATCATCCCCGGAAGCTTGCAGGTACGCCAGCGACATGATTATCATACTCGCAGAGTCTGTTTTGAAGCGCACCTGTGAGATAGAATTGAATGGAGAACCAAATGTTTTGCACACCTTCAATGCCGAAATTGTGCACATAATTATGCACCGATACGTTCGGATAGCCCACACCTATACAGCGAACAGATGTGTTATTTCACAAAACGGAATCGTAATTTCGATCTTCTTACCAAGGTTTTGCGCCGCGTACGCTTGAGTGTATAACGATGAGTCCTGCAGTTGAAGAAGAGGTCTCAAGAGGTGTCCGCCAATCTCCGGATTAAGGTAAAGAAAGGCAGGGAAGGCAGCATATAAAATGTCAACTGGGTTAGCACTAATAATTGAATAATTCAAACCGCGTTGATAAGGGAATGAACGAGAAGACGAACCCGTTGGCCCCAAGCATTCCCAGGTCATACATGAATGCGAGGACATCCGTTGTATTCCAGGATCCGTCGGAATTCATGGAAATTGTAATATCTATCGTCCCTAAAATTTGTCGGACAAATGGGATGACCAGGTCTCTGTATGTCGAAGAGATCAAATTCGCATCACTGATCAGTTTCGCATCGAAATCGTCCGCGAAGATGACTGCGTTTTCGAAATCGTCCAAAAAGAACGAAATCTATTCACGCATGTCAGGACTCAGAAAGAAATGCATTGAATATACCTTACCACTTCTTGAGGAGTAGAGAAATTGGCCATGAAATACGAACTTCGATTCTGCAGTTCACCGCTCAATGTCCCAAAAAGAACGACAGGATCGCGGTAGACACCAATCGACCAGACGGTACTTGCAGGTCTGGAAGAGACGCTTCCAAGATCAACTAGCATTCCGAGCTCGTTTGCAGTCCTGAAAATGAATTATAAGTGAACGAATCTTGACGATTTTGTAAATAAAAAATAGACTCGCGTATTTAAAGCAGAAGATTGAACGGTATTTGCGAGGTTCGAGGAATTTATCGCAGAGCTGCGGAGATCGGAACCGATTTGATACGAGACGTTTGATGCATTACTCTTGACGAACTAGTAAATCAAGTTGTAGAGACCTGAAGCTATGGGAACACACCATTTTTATTGAGTAAAATGCTGTTGCATCACTCGCCCGACCTCCGATGACTGTCGAACCAATTGAATTCTGCAGCTGTGTGCTAAGAATTACGGTGTCATTTTCGATCGATCCCGCCGCTGTTACAGGGAGACTGTCGTCCCCGGATATCCAATCTGTTATAGTCAGAGGTACGATCGATGTCGGTTAAAATGGCGAAAGAGTACCTGCGACTATATCGGAGTAAATCCTGACGGAATGATTTGAGGAGTCGGAGGAGACGACCGTAGAATAGAGATAAGAGAAGGGCATACTCTGCCGAGTGAGATCTGCCGGCTATCTCTTTGTGAGTAAACTTCGCTCGCGCTTTCGCATTTAAACTGGTTGGAACGCACCGTGACAGGAGAGAAAAACGTCAAGTTGACAAGCATGGGCCCTGCTTGCATCGCAAAAATTGTCCGCGTTGGAGTCAGCTCTACGCCCAGCTGAGTCGCTGTCGCAATCTGTGGATCGCCAATCTCACTGATGCCACCCATGAGCCGGTATGGAATCTCGTCCACAATAATGGCACAATACCACCCCATCTCGTGAGCGCTCCAGTTGACAGGCCAGGTGTTGGGAAGAGACGTAGCGTGCTCTCCGCCTCTGTACCACGAGTTGAAGAAAGGTCCCTTTACAGCGAGAGGCCATGAGGGGAGATTTGTCTGGGCCGCGGCAAAACAACTGAAAAGGAGGATGGAGAGGATACCTCGAACGAGCGGAAGGTAGGCAACCATGGATATTATGGCTCGAAAGTGGCCGAACACTGAGAACGGAGTTGGACGAGACGTGGTGCCAACACGTTCAGTACGATGGCGTATAAATGTGCTGTCCCTCGCAGACCAGGATGCGGGCCATTAATTATACACGATTCTGAGCGCTGATGAGAGAGCATCCGTCAACCCGGCATTCATAACGTCGCAAGTCCTTGACATGGGAGACTGATCTTCAGCAAATCCTTTGTATGGTTATCGCGAGCGACTATAACGCCTAGGTGAGAGTAAATCTGCGGAAGGCGGTGCTTGACTTACAGTATCCCTCGAGACCTCCAACTCCTCCCGTCAATAAGAACATGCTTTGAGAGCGAGTGCCTACTAAAACGATCATTATTCCCAACGTTTCCCGAGCGACCTTGATGTTCGAAGGGGAAATCATCAGTCGGGGAGCCCTGCCCGGTGTCGTCCCGACGCCAGTGAGGATAGCATGACAGTGAGTAATACCGGTTTGAGAGCTCTAGACCCAGCATAAGTTATGTTGACCACCATTCGGATTGACTCCATTTCACCATCGACAAAAGTTCCAGTTCGCCTCAAGAGTCGAGTTGATCGCAGCAAATCCAATTCGCTGCATAGCTCTATAGCACTTCGCACCTTATAGAGAGAGTTCCCGTGGTTTAGACTGCGAGATCGAATTTTCAAGATTTCATGAGTTAGTATCGAGATGGTTGTGGAAGGAAGAAGCGATCGTTGGCGGCAAAAGCTCACGATCGCCGTGTGTGCGTGGAAATCATTTTCCATACCGCTCGGCAATCACTCCGGCATTCACATTGTACATGTAATCCGTTTTCACCTCAATCGTCCGAGGTCTTTGCTGGAAAAAAATGAAGAGCGAATTGTAATGATGAAAAATTTGTAATGCGACTTCCGAAAGTCATGAATGAGTCTACGGAATCAATTACAAAAATTAGTTAGACGTGAGCTCGTTGTGGAATTTTAATAAGTCACAACGCCTCTCTTTCCATGCTTGGCTGTTGCGAAACGTACGACGGGGGAGGGCGAGCAAAACTATATCTATCCCCAAGGTACCGTCTGATTTCTCTTTTTAGGTGAGACACCTCTCTCCTCAAGTCGGCCCAACCTGAGATACTAGGTCCTTCATCGCGAATGGAAGGAACAGGAGCTTGCACCTGAACGCTGTATCGCCGGCTGGATTCCGACGTAGAAATTACCGTTGGCGATGTTTCATGGTCGGACTTCGGAGGAAGTATGAAAGGATCCAATCCATATGAGGTGCGACCTTCAGAGTTCCCCTCAGGCTCCCCAGAAATAATATGATGTCGTAAATGGAGACGATGATTCTTCCTCGTCTTTCTCCGCCGACGAGAAATGAAAGTGGTAATCACCAGAGCCAGAAAAGTGATGCTCCCAGCTACACCACCCACGAGACGCGCAATGAATTTCGACCTTTGGCGACCGTTGGCCCCTGGTATTACAGGGCCAGCTGTCTTCGAAGACAATGTTCTGCTAAAAGGTCATTGATACTTTTAATAATCAATCTCATTTGTAGCTCATAGGACGCACTTCAAGGCTAGTGGTGCAAACAGACCACCTATCGCAGGACTATTAGACGTACCAAGTTAGTAACGCTTCAAGAGAGAAGAGGACCTGTGAGAGCTACACCTATTACTTCCGGCGATACTGATTCCTGTGGTTGGATCATACACCGTGGATAGTGGCGTGACTTCGCTCGGTGTAAAAACATAATAATGCACCAACGATATGAGCGACCTCTGAAGGTCCTCATCACCTGAAGCGGCACCTGCAAAAAACATCCAGTCTAAAATAGAGGATCCAAATTTTGTCAAAGACGAAGACTCAGATGAACACAACTACGTGCCTGCTCGAGTGAGGTTTTGGGACTCGCTGCTGAGTGGAATGCCAAACTTATTGGCCGCTAAAGGATATCACATGAGAAATCGCTTTCGAACGAATGAAGCTTTCCGACTCCTACCAAGCTGAGACTTATAATAGGTCGTCTGCAAGTCGTACACCTGAGAAAGGACCGCAAATAAGATCAGCATTTATTATGAAAATGAAATAAAGTGAATTACGTACAGATTGGGGTATTAAGTCAAGCTTCAAGAGCTTGTCGACATACATGTTATAGATCAACCCAGCCGAAGCGTCTTGCCCGAAAGAAGTTAAGAGGTATGTTTTGTCTGATGAAAGGGACAAATTTTGCCACTGCCCAATATACGACTCGGCAACGCTCTAAAAGAGGTGTATACTGGAGCAATCCATAAACCACTTATTCATTCGGCGCACCTCGTAATTGGAAGCGTCGCTATCGATGCCCATACTGCTGCTGAGCTTAGCCATCGCTGCTATTCCAAGAATACCCTTCAGGGCCACGTTCGTTTGGTTCACCGAGAAGATTCCGTCAGAGAAAGATGGCTGCCTGAGAAGTAGGAGGTTGATTCTAGATTTATAGCAGAAACCATAGATAGAATACGCACTGCATACCCGGAGAGAGTGAAATTTGAACAAGATAATCAGCCCATTTCTTGATTAAGCTATACTGAAGTTATGATGACGAATTAGCGCAACAAGGCATACCACGTTATGAATTCGAACCGACATGTTGCCTTATCAACGAAGAGTCCCCAGAAGACTGAAGATGAGCCAAGAGCATTATTATCATATTTCCCGATTCTAACGTTGAGGATACGCTCGTAAGCATGAATTATAGAAGATTGCCTTTGAACTTACGTTCGATTCCGGAATCGTGAGGTAGGTTTGAGATTGTAGCATTTGGATAATTGGTACCTTGAAGAATCAAGAACATTCTCGGTCATCTGGTTGGGAAATTTGAGCCAATCAGAGAAACAGAAATTTTTACCTAGTCCTTGCGTCGCAAACGGCTGCGAGTATTGAGGAACATCCTGAGACTGAAGGAGAGGTTTCAATAAATGCCCTCCTATGTCAGGATTGAGGTATAGATAGATGGGGAAAGCGGCGTAGAGTACGTCGACTGCGTTGACGCTAGAACATTATATGTTAGTTTGTCGTGAAATTACTATTGTTTTTGAATGGGAGAGCTCACCCGCCTTCACTGACGCTACCCATATCTTTCAAGAAAATCATGACGTCGGATGCGTTGAAGTTTCCACTCGCGTCCTTCGAAACAGTGATTTCGAGAGCGCTCATCGCTTGACGTGAAACCAATGACAATAGATCAACATATTCTGTGGAAATTGTTGCCGCGTCATTTGTGATCTGGAGATCCAGCTGTATCGACGCGTTCAAAGCATTCTCGAAATCGTTCAAAAAGAATGAAACCTAAATTTAACGTCAGAACTCGACAGCAGCAAAGACAAATTATCGAACGAATACCATGTCGTGAGGCGTTGAGAAATTCATACGATAGTAAGAATTTCGGAGTTGAACGATTCCGGATAGAGTAGCGAATTGAATAGAGGGGTCGCGCGTCACTGCAATTGCCCACACCGCAGGTGAAGTCGTAGTGGATGTAACATTTCCTAAGTCAACCGATATACCCCAAACATCAAAAGGACTTGAAAGACATCAGCTCAAACATCTTACATTTTCATAAGAAGTTTATGTTTACCTGTCGATAGGATGAGATGATATGTTAGGGTCAACATTATTTTGAAGACCGCCGGCGGTGGAATTCAGCGATGCGCTTCGGACAACTTCATCCTCTCCTACTTCGTAATTGATTCCAGGACCCTGAGAACCTCTGTTACAACGGCCATGAGTCACGCAGAATGAACACTCACGTTCTTGATTGCGTACAGCGCAACTGAATCCTGCGCGTGTTCGCTTATCTCAGCGAAGGGCACCGGAGCTTTCAAGGAGGTTTGAAGGATCACGAAATCAATGTCAGTTTCAACAGCGCTATTTGCGGTGAAACTGGTATCTCCAGTAGCCCATTCTAAGAGATTGTAAATAACTATGTCAATTTCCGTATTTTGTCAAACTCGCTCACCCGCTGAAATGTCTGAGTAAAACTTTACTGAGTGTTGAGAATCGTCGGCTGACACTACTGTAACGAGAAAATAGGAGAACGGTAGGGATTGCCTCGTGAAATCAGAAGCCTGCAAGGACTGTGAGTAGCAGTCTGTGCATTAATAAGATCGGACTCACCGTTATGGGAGTGAGAAACGTCATACTGATGTTGACAGGCCCCGCTACCACTTCGATAATCGTTCGAGTAGGTGTAACTCGGACGGACGACTGTTTCACGGGTTTCGAAAGCATGAAGTAGTCTTCGCCCATGAGATGATAATGTACGCCGTCAACAAGCGCATCACAATACCAGCCAGTTATTGAGGGATCCCAAAAGTTTGGCCAAACCTCGCCCAGTGGAAGGAGATTCGGTCCTGCTTGATACCAGGTATTCAGAAAAGGATTCTTCACGGCAAGGGGCCAGGCAGGTGCTAGAAGCTGTTGTGCTATAACGCGCACCGGGGCGACAAGAATGATAAAGGAGAACAACGCCGTCGATAGGAAATTCAAAAGAATTTCGCGTTTCCGTGTCATGACTTGCGATTCTTCAACTTCAACAGCGTGGAGAGAATGAGCGCATGAGAGAGAAGATGCATGAATTAGCGACCGGGCTGAGCGAGCCCTCGATTTAAAGTACCAATTCATCGAAGTTGATGTCCTGTAACGGTGTCGCGAAGGTGCTCGATTTATCACGAACCTATTTTCTCCGAGGAACCCATGATCGCAATAGACGGTATCTATCCCCTAGTATGAACGACATCAGGCACTAAAGATGAAAGAATCAGGTCAAATTCCATACGTCGTTGATTGGACGCGCCTCGGTTCCACAGTCGGAAGGGAATGCCGCTTTATCCATCGGAATGGCTTCGCCCAGGCTTCATATTATGCGCAGCGAGCATGGATTGGGTCGGTATCGTTTCGCTGACAAATTATAGATGAGGTATGGTATCCGAGTCAAGGATCACACTGGAAGCAAGTTGAGAAGTGAGAGATGATTCGCTTATTGTCGTGGGTAGGAATGGAAATACTAACGCACGAGGATGGAGATGTTCTCCGTGCAAGCATCAAGAGTGAGTCGAAGACTCTCGAGTTATTGAGCAACTGTGCAAGACAGGTTCCGAATCTGCTACCGTGATGAAAATGCATCATTTGTGACGAGGAAAGCAAATATCTTGGCAACGAACCGTTCAACCATCGCTTCAATAAGCAAGCGAAGCTCCCTTAGAGCCAGGAATTTCAGCAAAGTCGTCGAATCGAATAAAGGAGATTTCTTGAGATGCATAGTGAGCATGTATCGTGGTGTGCCGACATAGGACTTCGGCCCCATGAGCACAACAATATATGGATAGTGAGGAAAAGACGAACAGCAACCTGTCCAGGTATTTCGCTGTCTCGAAAGTCTGGAGATCGCGAATTATGCATCAGCGATACGCCGGACTTGGATATATTTCAACGGACCAATCTGGGGAAACGTACTTCGAAACCCAATCCTATCCGCTGAAAACACAACCAAGACTTGTGGTTATCTCAAAAGAGATATATTCCTCTTTGGAGACGTTTACCGATATCGTTGTCCGAGGCAAAACTTCCTTTGATTATGATCGTTAGTATTACGCCACAACCTGAGAGCGAACGCGACACATATACTTCGATTCCATGGGGTCGAATCAAGCGAGCCGTCGAGATAGTCGAGCAATATTTCAGCTCGCAAACTGAGACGGACCCGTAGTATGGAATTCCTATATTCCGATCGTTAAAATATAATCACGCACTATCACGCATGATTCGATGCGATATCTGCCTACCTATCAATAGCCAACCTAACAAGGTCATTCGTACCGCCGCTGTTGGGAGGTTTCATTCCCCTACAGCAGCGAGAACCGATATCTTGATCGGTTGGAAGGCCAAAGAAGTGAAGTCGAAAATTGATGAACGTGTAGACGACGGCGTATGCGTTCGGTGCGAATCGCTGAAATCCCTGATTCGTTAGAAGGTCGGCGGAGGCAAGAAAAAAGGTAAGTGCTACTAACGCGTAGTAATGAAGAAAGTCGTGCAGAGCTCGGGTTTTATAGCGAGGATCTGAGAAAAGTATTCATTCCGAAGAACAAAATGTAAACTGCAGGAGATACATGAGCGTCGGGTATCACGAACCAGTCTAATTTTCGAAGTTCAACGTCTTAGAGGAATCGACGCAGCAGTCGAAGCTGGTCGACTTCGTTTATTAGAAACGCACGCAGGCCCTGCAGTTCTACGACCCGACGCCCAGTCATACTATGCAATCTCCTGGAGAATTTGAGTGCAATCTGCAAAGATATTTTACATCGTCATGTTACCATTCCTAGCGTCGGGACTTTTTCGGCGAACCCGTCCAACGAAGTGCCTGTATCTAACCACGACGATGCATCAGAGACAATCTCCCACATGTCGCAGTCCCGACTTTCCTCGTCACCGAGACGAGTTGACGGAACGGTCTTCAAAGCAGCGATACGTCGAGATTTCTCCATATCCCACGCCGTATCTTCAGCCTTCTTTCGCATCATTCGCCGACCTTCAGCCATTAAATCCTCATGCTTTGCCTGCGATGGGCAGAAGAGAAACTGCTCTCCTTCTTCTATCTTCTTTGCGACGATTTTCCAGCCCTTCACATCTTTGCGAGGAGGCGCCTCGAATGTGGTACCGACCAGACGTCCTGGATGACCGCAACCAGGACAACGTAGGTCGGCTAGAGGCATCCATATCCACGGATCGATCTTCCTCAGCTCTCTGAGTTCTTCATCTGAGAGCTTCGTAGCGCTCGAAAGGATGGCGCCCCTTCTTAGTTCTATCTCCTCGAAGTGTCGAATACTGCGGCCATTTAGCCCGAAAAATGCGCACTGTGCTGAAAAGGTCGCACCACGAGGTCGACAAAAGTAAGTGTTGTCAAATTCACGGTGGTGGTACTCGAGATTGGGATGGAAGTGCAGCTTGAAAGTTCTTCGGCATGGAACACAAACACATTTTGGCCGGTAGTGATGACGGCAAGGACGATGATTGGGACTGGACGTGTCCAAGAACGACGAATCCTTGTCGAAGCCTTGCCAGCTAGCGAGTTCCCCATATGATATCCTTTCATTGTCATTCCTATCCTGATCTGAGTATCTTTGTATGAGTGGAAATTTTTCAGATCACCTAATGCGAGAAAGCTATATGTACATTTAGGAACTCACGGACAACACTCTCTTGAGCAACCTCGAATTGCGACCGCGCCGATATTGCAGCCTACCAAATCCCTGTTGTCTTTCCTGCAAATAATGCCAGAGATCAAAGGCTTGTACATATGATGATTTCAAAATGAAAAGCTCACCGACGACACGACATTGTGGTCGAAAAACAATAAAGAGCAAAAGGACGAACGATTCCGAGTCGACGAAGTCAACTCGAACCAATTACGTAACAAAATGCCAATCCCAGGATGGGCATTCGCGAGTCATCGACGACGGCGTCTTCTCGTTGTCGGCGACGACGACGACGACCTCCTCTCGATCGTTCGCCGACCGACGTCGGGAACGTTAACGATGTCCACGGCGACTGTTAAGCCTTCAGCGACACCTCCAAAGCGTTCGGGGAAGAAGATGGCGCACGGCGAGTCGCTCAACCACCTACTCAACTTCTCGCTGCCACCGCGACGATCTCAAGCTCCCCAGAGTCTCCCAAGGCGTAGTAGAAAGACGACGAACTCGTACGAGATATGGAATAAGGAGAGTGAGTAGCGATAATACGAGTTTTTTGACAAGGAAAGCCGTATCTCATCGGCGACCTTTTGCAGAGTTCCTCAACGCGCAGTATCGTTTCGTTATGAAACCTACTGGAGATTACACCGTTCATTTCGCAGATCCAGACATGTATGTTCGTCTCAACATGCATATAGAAATGCATCTGATTCGCGTTGAAGTTACTTTCAGTGGCAGGATATCTTGCAGGTCATCATTCCACGGTACTCAGCTCTGGAAGCTGCAGCAGGCAAGCACGGAGATCAAGCAGACGGCGAGGGGTTGACAACATGCCCGATTTGCCTATCTACCCCGTCTGCGCCCCGTATGACGAAGTGCGGACATGTACGTCGTCGACCCCTGTCGTAGCGCCGCGTTATCTCACAGAACCTCACCAGGTCTTCTGCTTCCCCTGCGTCCTTCATTACCTCAATGTCTCGGAGCGCTCGCAATGTCCAATTTGCTTCGACACGATCAGTGACAAGCAGCTGAAGTGCGTCAAGTGGTTCGACGAGGCATCGACGTCGCCGGTGCATACACCGATCCATCCTGCGTCATCCTCGTCTTCAGAGGGAGAAGCTCCGAAGCCAGGTTCGATATTACGCATGCGGCTCATCGAACGGCAGCAAATCTCGACCTTAGCGCTGCCTCGCTCGAAGACTTGGCCGTCAAATCTGATCCCTCCCCTTCAGGCGCCATTCCATTTCCTCCCCGATGTCTACCGCTTTGCAAGATTCATGCTCGCAACCCCTGGTTATATCCTGGAGACTCTATCACGAGATCTGGATGAGTTGGACGTGGAAAGGAGACTTCTGAACGCGCACGGAGACGATCTCGGACTCATGTTCGTGACGCTCGCAGAGGAGAAAGTGCGGAGGCAGATAGAGAAAGCGACGGCTTTGGAGACGGAGCAACTCATGGACACTATTGCTGGCTTAAAGCAGGATCTCGCAGATCTCGAACTTCGCCATTCAAAGCAATCTCAGTATGCTCAACCCCTGGAATCCGATACCGACGGGGCCGTTCCAGCTCCCGAGGCATTCCTCGCGACACGACAATCGCCATTCACTCCATCCCTTCCAGCGAAATCTACGTCGAAAGGGAATCGTAACCAACGACAACGTCGGAACGCCATTCCCCCGGCTTCGACATACTATTACTATCAAGCAGCGTCAGGCGCTCCGATTTTCCTGCACCCGCTCGACATTCGCATCCTCCTCGCTCGTTACGAGTCCTATTCCTCCTTCCCTGACGAGATTTCGGTCCGGGTGGAAGCCATTGGTGAAGGCTCGATCGACGACGATATGAGGCGGCGCTGTAAATACCTCGCCCATTTCCCCGAGAGCGCGGATGTAGTCTTCATCGAAGCAGACCTGAGAGACGTCGTCGGCGCCCAGCATTTACATGCCTTCGAAGGTGCTCTGCGCATTCGACGCAACAAGCGCAAGGAGCAAGAACGGAAAGACGACCGCGCGAGGGCGCGTGCGGAGGAGCACGAACGTCAGAAGCAGTATACGAGGCCTGTTCAAACTGAATCGCGTCCTGCATCGATCATCCCGGACTTTGTGAACGTCATCGAGCCTGTTGGGCTGGGAGCGCCAGCAGTTGCTGAGGTGGAACCACCACCGTCTGTACCACAGCAACTTGCGGGTGCGTGGGGCCAGCGGAGCTTTGCGAGTGCGCTGCATTCGCCTGCGCCTCCTCCGGGGCAGCGTGCTCGCGGAGGTCAGAGTAGGGCGCAGGATGGTGGTGAGCGGGATTGGGATATCGATGCGGCATGGGATGACCTCGATGTTGCGGCACCTCGAGGGAAGTCGCGAAGGAAGGGCGGCGCGAAGTTGGTGATCATTGGTGGAGTGGGCGGGAGGAAGCGTTAGCGTCAGTCTTTTTTGAATTATTTTATGATAAGGAAGAGGAAGGGGCGTGGCGAGTTATTATGGGCAGAGGGGTCGCAGTTGAGTGATCGTTTGTTTTTTTTGTAGGAATTCGAAGACAATCCATTTGTACTACTAATCTTGATTTTTTGCATTCAGTAGATATTTTATGGCATGAATCATATATCACAATGACACTACTATGAAAGCGATAACGTGAACGATTTTTGTCAATCCTTTTCAGCAGAAGGTATTTCGGCAACACAGTCGATTTCTACCAGCGCTCCCATGGGGAGGCTTGCGACTCCCACACATGTTCGAGCGGGCATTGCGTCCTTCTTGAAGAACTAGAGACGGCAATGGTGAGTCATCTACACCGCGTTAGGATGAGAAATGATTTTTTTTCACCTCAAGGTAGACCTCGTTCATTGCGTCGAAGTCCCTATCTCTGTGCAGCAAATACACGTTGGCCTTCACGATATGCTCCAGACCCGAACCCGCCGCTTTGAGGACCTTGGCCATGTTTTGCAACGCAACTCGCTGGTCGAGTGCGGCGTTATGGTTCATGAGATCTACCGCGATCCGAGAAGATTCGAAAATGACTTACCGTCTCTGCTTGGACGCCCCCTGGCGCCAGCGTCTTCAAGTCGTCGATGCAGCCGACCGTGCCCGAGACGTAGACGTGTCCGCGCGAGATCACAGCTTGGGAGAACACAGGGAGAGTGGGGGTCGCGTCGGGGGTGTAGACGATTTGAGGCATATTTTTGGTGAGTTTCCTTTATGTCTTTTTCTTTTTCTTTTAGTACGGTTCGTCGTTTGATTCTGAGATGAAGATGACGATTCGCGATACGACGTGCGGGCTGTGAACTTGAGCTCTCGGATGTTGACGGGCGGTGCTATTCGTGGTGTGCGATAGGAGTACAGTTCCAGTTCCGTCGATTTCCGCGATTTCAATGACTGCTAATTTACGAGGATGAAAATGATCCTTCCAATCGTGGTACTCTTCATTCCATTTACGACGAAGTACGTGACGACTTGCAGTTCCTGATTTCATACGAAAACAATAACATGAATTAGTGATGGTATCGGTAATCACATGCCCTGGCTCAAGCAAGCTTCATCTGCATAGTAAGCGCTGCACGTTATAGTACTCACGAGTGAGAAGCTTAGCCGCAAATTAGCGCCTGACGCTCCTTGCTTTCCTACCATCATGTCGACGCTCTTCGGGCACACCTGGGACGACGAAACCTGTTACCTGCACACTCTCCCTCCAGAATCAGACCCTCCTTTCCAAAGTCCAGCACAAATCCTCTCGCCAGACATCCTACTCCAGATATTCGAGTGGGCGCAATCCGCAGACGCAGGTCCGGATCATCCGGGCTTCTCTGAATCCGAGTACTTTGGAACGCCCACAGAGCGCACGATATTTTCGCGTGTCGCCGTGCCCTGGAACGTTTCGCAAGTATGTCGAGCATGGCGCGTCGTAGCGGTGGAGAGCGCGAAGCTGTGGTCCATCATCGTTGTTCATGACGGGACATCTGCGTTTGGGAAACCTTCGAAGATGAGGGATAATTTGAAGTGGTACCTGGAACGGTCACGGAGGGCACCACTGACGATTTCGGCGAAGATTTTCGACCGCAACACACCAAAAGATATGTTTCCCTTGAGGATATTCTTCCAAAGGGTCTTCAGCGAAAGGAGCCGATGGAAACGGGTATCCATTTCATCGCGCGACGCATATTTCCCAAAATTTCCCTCCACTTCCTCGAATTGTTTCGACAATTTTCCCAAGCTCGAGGAATTAGCCTTAGTCTTCCCCGCCGGACATCGAGAGAACTCTCCAATATCCCTCAATTTTTCCACTTGCAAAAAATTGCAGAAGTTATATCTTCTCGGAGACTTCCGAATAGCTCAGAGTGATACGGCAATGGAACACCTAAAGCAAGTCGAGCTTGGTAGTGAATCGCCATTTCCCTTCCTAGGCCATTATATGGATTCGTTCCCATCGCTACTCGATTGTGAGACACTTCTGAGGGTAGCCCCATCCTTGACATCATTAACCATCGAAATCCGAGGAGACGACATGGACAAGGACAATAGCGTCATCTACCTTCCTTATCTCGAATCATTTCGCTTTCAGATAACTTCAGGGGGAAGCGAAGTAGTCCAGCGCACTCACCTTTTCGTGGATAAGCTGGTAACACCCGCGCTTAAGAATCTGCATATCAAAGGCGACATCGAGCCAGCAATCGAGGGACTGCTTCGGCGTTCAAATTGTTCCCTGTTGTCCCTTACTATTGATGGAGAGACGGAGGAAGGGAGGACCGCCGTAGTCGAAGGATGGCTGCAATACATGAAGACTTTGAGGACCTTAAAGGTGGAATTCGCAGTCATCCGGAGTCGAGTATTAGCGAAGCTTGTCCTTTCCGGTCGAGGGCGCGACAAAAGGTTTCGAGATGCGGAGTATCCAGAGTTAAAAGGCCTTCGGGAAAGAGATTCATGTCCAGCTCTGGAGACGATGGAGCTCGAATCTTGCCGCTTTGAGGGTGATATAGAGCGAATGGCGAAACTGACGAACGCAATGATTCGCTCGCGGATCAGAAACGCCGATGGATCTCGAGGGGCAATGGAGTCGTTAGAGTTGAGAAATTGCTCATTTATACCTCCTGGATTGGATACCGACGACGACTTACCTGAGGAGAGGCCTAGTGACACCGAGGTGTTGAAATTGGTTAGGGATGGGATAGACAACGAATGCACAAACGCAACGACGTACGTGAATCGATTCTTGCTTTTACGTATGGAGCACAGACGTTCAGTTTCAGTAGAAGATATCACGGTATTTCTCTTGAAGTCAGAAATCAAGTTAAATAAGACACAAATGTCGACTTCACCCTACGTTCATGACGACAAGTGGATGAAAGGCGCGGCAGCGGATCCCTTTGCGAATAAGTATGAATCCTTGACATCAGACGATGCCCATTCGTGCTTGATGCTTGAGTTTATAAGAGTCTCGTCTCTTTGATGGACTTCGGTTTGTTTATGAGAATGAGAAGGTAATGGTAAGAAAGAAAACAGCTTGTCTCTCGTCGGACGAAAGAAATTTGTTGTTCGCTCGCGTGGCTCGTGCGAACTTGAAGCCCAGTTGGGCCGCCGTTGCTCTGATCACTGATCAGGCTTCCTCCTTGTCCTCCTCCCTTGTCTTTCGTGCCTCCTCTGTAACCAGCTCATCCACTCGACTACCTTCGAGCTTTCAAGATTACAACGACACGGAAAGGAGAGAATCGAAATTCGAACTCGCTTATTCAAATTCTCGAAGAATGTCCCTCTTGCAGAGTGCATCAGCGAGTCGCGTCAAATTTGAGTCGAATTCAGCATTCTCATCAAAAGTGTCAAATACCGATACCATAGATCATGAGCCTGAGTGGCGCATTTTATGGTCTGGAAATTTGAACTCGTGGCTCAGGCTCAACGACATAAAGCTTGGACGTCGCGAGGCCCGGCACCAATTACTCTTCTTCCTCCTACCACGATGTCGACACTCTTCGGCCACACCTGGGTGGGCGACACCTGCATCCTGCGTAGTCCTCCTCAAGATTCTTCAATCCATTTGCCTCGAAGTGCCGCACAAGACCTGCCGTCGGACGTCCTCCTTCAAATATTCCTTTGGGCGCAGTTAGTGGACAAAAGGTTCCTCAAATTCTTCAAACGCTCCGTCTGCGAAGGACGTTTGCCTGCGGAAAAGGTCGTACCCCCCTCCATCACGTCGCGCCTTTTCATTCCGAGAGCTGTTTCGCAGGTCTGCCAGGCATGGCGTGGGGTCGCGTTAGGGAGCGCGAATCTCTGGACCACCATCGTCATCCACGATCAAACGCGCCTCTTTAGCCGTCCACATGCACTAAAGGAATTATTGATAGACGTGTTGAGGCGCTCTCAGAGGGCGCCGTTGACGATCGCCGTCAAGCTTTACTCGAAGGTCCGCCCCGGCGATTTCAATCCGATCAAGATGCTCTTAATGAAACTCATGGCCGAACGGACACGATGGAAGCACGTATCGATCATCTCTCTCCACGATCCCTTTCCTTTCGCCGGCATTTTCCTACTCGATGACCTCCCACTTCTCGAGGAGCTCGCTCTGATGTTTCGAACAGAGCCGTACGACCGTCTCATCAAAGTCGACTTGTCGAAAAGTTCGCGTTTGCACTCCCTTCGACTCTCCGGGAACATGTACTTCGCGTCGAGGGAATCGCCGTTGAAGTCGGTCAAGCATGCTGAAGTACTCAACTTCTCGTATGCGAAAAATTGCGCGTTTCTACTTCATTCGGCGCAAAACATCCAAACTCTAAGGCTCGATGTATTGGGAGGCAAACACAACGGCGTCTGGAATCACAATCCCATCTTTCTTCCTAGTCTTTCCGAATTCTCCATAACCGCGGGTTCGTTGGACGAGCAACAAAAGAAGAGATCATTCCCGCTCATCAAAAAGATCTTCGCTCCTTCGCTGAAGTTTCTGAAGGTAGAGGGATGGGCTCTCCCCGCATTCGAATCCTTGATCCAACGGTCCAAGTGTAGTATCAAGAACTTGACAATTGGCCGCTACGGTGATTCTGACAAGGCGCCCGATGGCGAATGCGGGTGTACAAGATTCCTCCGATATACGCCCGGCCTGAAGAACCTAGTCCTCGTCAACGTCAAAATATCGAGCGACATGCTGGCAAGTCTCATCGTCACGGGCAACAAACGGAAGTATGGACTCGACTATCCGGAGGCTGGGACTACACCATTAAGCTCGCTGAAAAAAATAACTATAGAACTTTGTGCGTTCGAAGGCGTGGACCTGCGGTATGCGCAACAGATGGTCGCGATCGTCAGCTCTCGTCTTTCGCCTGGCAAAGACGCACCTGGTTTGAAGGCTTTCCATATAACCAAGAGTCAGTTTGCTCCGTTGCAAGCTGACGGACACCCATCTACAAACATTGAAAGCAACGTCAAGTTCATGAGCGAGGTACGCCAAATAATCGAGGACGGGATCGATGCGAAGTATCGTTTCCGTTGGATGTACGTGAAATTCGAAACATGATATCTTGTTCATAGTCTGATTCTTCTATACTTCAGTGAAGAAAAATCAGAGGATGCCCTAATGTTTAGTTTGTTATGCAAGGTTCGAAGCCGTTCGCGCTAGTAGTTTTCGGGAGAAAAAGCAGGGAGAAAAGGAAAACTCGCAAAGTCACTGATATTTCACGTTGGATACTTTGACACTGTACAATGGTACATTTTCCTTCAATGCATATGTCTCCAACAGCAGAAATTTAATTCGTCTACTTTCACTACGAGTGTTGGAGGCACGGAATGCCAAAGAGCGAATGTCGCAAACGGTATTTGTAGTTGTTTGGCTTGTGTGAAGCTCGGCTAATACCATGGCTGACTTCGAGCGCTTTGAACGACGGTCAACGACAACCAGGCGCGACGCGATCATCACCAACTCGCAACTGCGACATGGACGTTACAGAGATTGACATACAAGGAACTAGAGACGTTGGTGAGTCAACAATCAATGATGAAGTTCATTGAACTGACGGATTGCTTTTCCACCTCAGAAGGAATCGGAATCGCAGACTCCGGCGCTTCGAGGTGGACATGCGGCCTCGATAGCCTGCCGTCGGAAATCTTTGCTCAAGTACTGGAGCTGGTAGTGAAATCGGCATGGAGGGATGATGAACGGAGAGCACCGAATGCTGTGGAAATGGGCGCGTTTCCTGTATCGAAGGGCGGCGACGATGTGCATGGAACTGGAAGCCATGGTTCGTTCTCATTCTCGTTTTTTTTCCTTTTTCACCGGCATTTTGAACGATTTTGCTCTCCTTTCAAGTCGTTGCCGGAATGTACCCGAAAATCTTTCTTCTCGTGTCTAGGAGGTGGTATGACATCACCCTCGATATACCTACTCTCTGGTCTTACTTGTCGACGACGGACGACTCTACCATGGACGGCATATCGCTTTACTTGGAACGCTCAAAGTCTTCCCCATTATCCATTCGGCTCTCCTATCTCTCTCGGGTTTCTGAGGACGATGAAGAAGACTCACAAATTGAAAAACTTGTGAAAGCTTCATCCGACTTCAGACGCCTAATAAGTCAGCCTCAAGATAGTCAAGACGACGTGACGCCTTCGCTAAGTTTAAATATCGAGAAAACTACGGTGCAGCTGCTGGGAGAAAAGATGACACTACTTCTGCAGCACGCGGAACGATGGAATCGGTTTCTTTTCTCCGCGTCACAGCTGCGTTTTATCTACCACACAGCGGACATGGTCACCGAAAATAGCGGGAATATACCTCACCTCATCGAGTACGGTTTAATTTATGTCGATCAAAATTGCTGCGATATCATGGATGGTCTGGAACCCAGTCGAAATACGCCCTGGCTCAGCAGTCCGATGCCTTTGCTTGAAATTTTAATCCTTACCTGCGGCAGAACTCGCGCCATGTCAACCAAACCACATCGTTCCATCCATCCTCTATTTCCGGCGTTGAGGGAGCTTGAAGTGAATCATTTGAAAGGGCGTCAGTCGCTCTTGAATCTGCAAGGCCTCCTCGATTGTCTCCCACAGCTACGTACTCTGAGGCTCAACCGTATCAAATATTTTGATGAAAATTTATTGGAACAGAGGCCGACTCGATCCGTAATCCTAGAAGATTTGGAGGAGCTGACGGTGAAGGAATGGGATTGGTTGTCCTTGAAATGCATCTTGAAATTCTTGTCCCTGCCGAACGTTCAAATGATATCCTTCATCAAGACGGAGATACAGGATGTTGACGCATACGCCGAAATTGCGCAAGAATCACCGTGTTTTGCCAACTCGAGAAGACTACGTCTAGAAGGCATCTGGTTCACGAAATGGGTCTTTCGGCTCGGATTCAATCCCGAGTTAGAGACTTCACTGGCGAGGCGCTGGCAGTGCACGTTGAAGCTACTCTCTTCCACGCCAGGACTTACGTCCATCCATCTCGACTTCGAAACAAAGTTTCTCGCCGAGCCCCTCATTCGGCCGTACTTTGGAATACTGCATATCAGAGTCCCGCGATTCACGAACAACCCGCTACTACCTAAGCTGACAGAAATGTCATTCTCGGGTTTCAGTGGCGACGAGATCATCAACATCGTATCGGGACGGCGCGAGCTCGGTGTTCCTCTCAAAGCTCTCCATATCGACAAGATTCTCATTTTATGCGACGAGGTGACATTCGAACATTGGGAGTATCTGCTCGGTGAGGTGGAAACACTGAGTTGGTTCGAGAACGACGAGCTTCAAGTTGGATGTACATGCGCCTCGCGCACGGCGCGATAGGGATTTCGAGGTACGTCAACGTGGTCATATTTTTTTCTCTAACTCACATCGCTTCACAAGAAACCCATCTGCATCAAATCCCGACCTAATCATGACTTCAACTCTGGTTTATTTACGGGCATGGATTTTGCGATGTGGATTCATTCGTCAGTTGTTACAAACTCTGTTGTCGGTCTGTTGTTTGCGCCGAAATACATAATTTTCTCTATGATACATATCGTGCAGTTCATGATAATAATTTGAAGCTTGAAGCTTGTACTCCCGTACTCTTGATCAAGCAAAATGAAACTGATATTAGTACGACCTCGATGAACGATAGTATTGTTCTGATATTCAAGCGTGAGAAGTTCGGCAAACTGATCATCGTCTTCAACGACTGGCATCGATCGCGATGGTCATCAACTCAGTGCGCACCATGCATGAAGTTCTCGACAGAGGCCCTGTCAGAGGGTTAGGAGAAGCTCAAGACATTGGTGCGTTCGATCCATTAAATCATCTATTTTTCCATTATTTCTAACGGATTTACAGATGGACAAGACGGGCAAACCTCCCCAACAGACCGATGCCACTGCGATAATTTGCCTCCAGAAGTCCTGGCTCAGATCCTCGAGCTAGTCGTGGTTTCGACGTGGAAAGACGGTTCTTGCTCGGCGCCAAACACTGCTCAAACGAGCACGTTTCCTATTGGAGGGAGTGGTGGGGCAGAAATCGTATCAGCGGAGGCTTGTGGTTCGTTCTCGCTCTCGTTTCTCCGTCATTTCTCGTTTCTATACTCAGGGAAGTTCAGGTGGACAGAAAATCGTATATCCAAAATTGTTTTTGGTCGTATGCAAGCGGTGGTGCGCCATCAGTCTCGGTACACCGTCTCTTTGGTCCTACCTCTGGATCAGGGATGACTCTACCCTCGACAACATCTCTATGTTCTTGAAGCGTTCAAGTCGCCTTCCTCTCTCCATCAAATTCGACTATCTTTCTAAAAAGACTCGACTCGATGATCTGGAAGTAATGTGCGAAGATAAAAAGTTATCTGAGAGAAGGCGCCTGCTGTACCTCAATAACGGCCTGAAGCCTCCGCTTGGGGTGTTTTACGAGGACAGAACTGCATTGACTCGGTTCAACAAGGCATTGTCCCTGGTTGCGCAGCATTTTGAAAGATGGAGTCGCTTTCACCTCACGGCAGTTCAGCTACGCTACATTCACCACACTGCTTCGATGGTCTCGAATTTGGGCAAGAACTGTAGAAGCCAGCTTCTTGAATATGGATTGCAACTCAAACTCCGGGACGCCTCTGATATCGATTTTGATTTGGCACTGGAAACCAAAGAGTCTTGCTCCGACAACCCAATGCCTTTCCTCCGAAAATTGACGTTTTCCCGCGACTGTGTGCCTGCCGTGCTGAGTTTCGTTTCCGAATCCCATCCTTCGATTCAAGAAACGTTTCCAGTATTGAGGGAGCTCGAAGTGCATCATTTGAGAGGCCGGATGCTCTCAAACTTTCTGAAGACCCTGGGCGGCATTCCACAATTACGTATTTTGCGGCTATGTCATTCGCGAGGCAACAAAGAGAAGCCTATCCAAGGGATCTCGATTCCATTCGTCGTCCTTCATGCTTTGGAAGAGCTAACAATTACAGATTCGGATCGGTCGACATTGACTCGTCTGTTCAACGTCATATCCGCGCCGAATGTCGAGTCGCTATTCATTATGAGGACGGGGATATGTGATCTATTCGCGGATGTCGCGCGTCGCCATTCGCTTTTTGTTAGCGTTCAAAAGCTTACGTTAAAAGGTGTATGGCTTCGCAGCAAATTACGCCTGCAGGGCATAGACTCGCTGTTTTCCGCTATGCCAGAGGTTACGACCATCCATCTCGATTCCGCGCCGGGCATCGTTTTGAAGCCTCTTACTGGGTCGCGTCTCGCTGCAATGGATCAGGACACAGACACAGAAAATCAGCTACTTTCGAACAGTCTGCTGCTGCCAAAATTGACGGAAATATCCCTTTCTGCCTGTGATGGAAACGAGATCGTCAGCGTCGTTTCCGGACGGCGTGAACTCGGAGTCCCAGTGAAGACCCTCCGTATTAACAAGAGTTCTATATTATCGGGCGTCGTATCGTACGAGCATTGGGAGACTTTACACAGCCAAGTGGAAAAACTGAGCTGGTTCGAGGAGGACCGTGACGCGCGTTCAGACTAGCGATGTTTACGGTGCTTCACGCCGACAGGTGAGTGTGTCGTTTCGCTCATACCACAAAATTCTTCCTCACTCATATTTCCATCATGAAAGCAATCTTCCAGGTGACTTCGGAATTTGACCAGCTCGTAAAAAAAATTCGTGTTTGTCTTTTTCCCGCGCAGGATTCCGAGTCCGTTTGCTTCACTCCTTACTGTAATGCATCTCTTTCCGCTCTCTTCTTGTATGCTACCTCTTACTCTAGTCTAGTGAAAATTTGATGTTCGGACGTATGATTGAGTGACCGGTTTATTCGACCAGCGAATTTTGTTTTTCACACCAAATCCCACGTGAGACGTTCGGCATTTGCCTGTGCGCGCAAGGACGCCTCGACGGCCTCGTTCGCGTCTCTTCGTCGTTCTTCAACCACCAGCACCAGTCGTCGACCCAACCATCATGGTCAAGGTACTCGATACAGGAGAGTGTCCACAGGAAAATCAAGAAGGTGCATCTAGCCTATACCTCAACCTTTTACGTGCTGACAAATTTCAAAGAAATTGCTGTCGCGCAGGAAGAAAACACTTCAATAGCTTCAATGGGTCGATGCGATTTCGATAGCGTGCCTTCAGAAGTTCTGGCTCAAATACTCGAGTTGGTCGTAGAGTCCGCGTGGAGAGATGGCCCTCGAAGGAGTCCGACTTGGGAGGAAATGGGCACGTTCCCCAGGGAAGAGGGCCTGAGAGACGACAGTGCGAGACCGACAGCTTCTGGTGCGTTTTATCGCCCTTTTCTTTGTCAAAGATCATACTTATCCATTAAAATCTTTTAGGAGATGGAGAGCAGCGAATACTCTCGTACCCGACACTCCTTCTTCTCGTATGTCGGCGCTGGTTTGCCATCGTTCTCGACACACCAATGATCTGGTCCTTCCTCTCGTTAACGGACGACTCCACATTGGACAAGATATCTCTCTCTCTGGAACGTTCGAAGTCATCCCTCCTATCCATCCGCTTCTCGTATCTAACGCGGATGACCAAAAACGACGAGTTCCTCCTCAACTTTAAGCATCTCACATCCAGCTGTGTTAAAGTGTTCGACTGTTTAGTCGACGGCGTCCCAGTGAAAACGCTGGGCAAGCTCGACACCAAGATAATATCTTCGAATGATTCACTAATTGAGAAGATGTCGTTGATTTTACAACATGCCGAACGATGGGCTCGCTTCCTTTTCTCTGCAACTCAACCACGATTTGTTCACCAAACTGCTTCAATGGTCAGGAGCAACAACTTTAGAATGCGATTCCTCGTGGAGTTTGGTTTACAGTCCGTTCTGACTTGCGAGAACGACTTTGACTTCATGGATGAATCAGCAGCGAAGCAACAGACATTTTGGCTCGATAGTGCGATACCCAGTCTTCGGAAAATGGCCCTTGCTCGCTGCCGCTTCCCTGATTCCATATCATCACATTCCGTTCAAGAATTATTTCCAGCGCTGGCGGAACTCGAGATAGCCCAAATGGAGGGGCGCTCGTTCGCAAGTCTCCTAAAGCTCCTCGACGGTCTTCCGCAGTTACGTGCTCTCACAATCATCCAAACCCTGTGTACTCGCGACCGGAAATACAGGGAACAATTTGGTGGACTCTATCGTCGGCCCGTGGTCCTCGGCTCATTGGAGGAGTTGACAATCAAGGAATCTAATGCTCCTACATTGGAACACGTCTTCAATCTCGTATCCGTTCCTAATGTCCAGTCGCTGAGTCTTATCGGGACGGGATTGTACAACGCATTTGCAAGTGCTATCAAGAAGTTCGAGCTCCTTCCCAACCTTCGGAAACTACGCTTGGAAGGTGTGTGGCTTGAGTACGATGAACCGCACCCCTTTTGGGATAGAAATCCTCCGAACTACAAAGCTATGGAGAGACTCTTTTCGGCAATGCCGAATCTCACGTCCATCCATCTCGATTCCAAATTGCGTGCTTATACGGCGCTCCTCGATCAGCCTTCAAGTTTGCTACCAGACTTGACGGAGATATCTCTGTCGGGTTGGAGTGGTGACCTCATCGGGAACATTATGGGCGGACGGGATAGATCAGGTTTCACTGTTGAAACTCTTCGCTTAGACAAGGGGGCAATCGTATCCGGTGCAGTAACATCAGGGGATTGGTCGTATTTCGAATACCTGGTCGAAACACTATGTTGGTTTGACTGTGACACGGAAGTCGACTACGATTCTTTCAAGCTTTCGCAATCAGCGATACAGCGGGCGAGTCAGCGCTACGTGATGATGGCGGTAAGAGTCTGCTGTTGGATAACATACATCTGTATGCTCACTTCAATCCACAGAATTATTACGACAGAATGTGAACGAAGCGCAGATATTCAGCGAGAGGAAATCATGAATCAATCTCCGCTATATTCTCCACCTGCCCCTCTTTTACACAATCCACGAGATCCATTCAAATTTCCACAGAAAACAAATCTCGCCAGAATCCATTCTTTCGAGATGCCATTTGTTACTAGTACTAGTATCGATGTACATTTTTTAATGAATACAGCCATCGAAATTTCACTTCCGTTTCGTTCTCTTCCCTTTGTCAATGGGTTTTCAATGCGCTGAAGCATCGGTATCGTACCATGCGTGTAAATTTTAGTCGCAACTCGTATTTTCGTCACTTCGAGCTTTTTATATATGCCTACGCTCTTTACTGCAATGTCATTCGTCCCTACTTTTCAAGTTATATATCAAGTTTGGGTTCGACCGATTTACCAATCGACCTGCGAAGTTATCTTTTTTTCATACGTGAGAAGAAGCTCAGTCGGCAATTGGCGGCGCGTGTCTTCGTCGTTATTCAACCACCCACCAGTGCCAGTCATCAACCCGACCACCACCATGACCGAGGTCCTAGATGGGGGGAAGACACGAAATAACTGTGAAGGTGTGTCTGATCTAGTGGAACCTTTGCTAAGTACTGAAAGGTTTCGAAGGAAATGCGATTGCGCTGGAGGGGAACACTTCCGATCCAATTGGCCGATGCGATTTCGATAGCGTGCCTTCAGAAGTTCTAGCTCAAATACTCGAGTTGGTCGTAGAGTCCGCGTGGAGAGATGGTCCTAGGAGGAGTCCGACTTGCGAGGAAACGGGCATGTTCCCCATGGAAGAGGGCCTGAGAGACGTCAGTGCGGAATCGACAGCTTCGGGTGCGTTTTATCTTCATTTTCTACGTCGAACGCCGAACTCATCTTATTGAATATTGAAGGAGATGCAGAAGATCGAATACTCTCGTACCCGGCGCCCCTTCAACTCGTATGTCGGCGGTGGTCCGCCATCGTTCTCGACACGCCAACGATATGGTCCTTCCTCTCGATAACGGACGACTCCACATTGGATATCATAACTCTCTTTTTGGAGCGCTCGAAGTCATCTCTCCTATCCATCCGCTTCTCTTATCTATCGCGGATGACCGAAGCCGGTGAATTATGCACCAACCTCAAGTATATGGCATCCAGTTGGGCAAAATTGCTCAAATGTTTGGTCGACGACGTCCCAGTGAAAACTCTTGGCGAGTTCGACACCAAGTTGAAGTCCGCGGAACATCCAATAAGTGACAAGATGTCGTTACTTCTACAACATGCGGAACGGTGGACTCGCTTTCTTTTCTCTGCAACCCAGCCGCGATTTATCCACCTTGTTGCTTCAATGGTCAGGAGCAATAACCACAGGCTGCAACTCCTCACGGAATTGAGCTTACATCCCGTCCTAACTTACGCGAGTGACTTCAACTTGACAGGGGAATCATTAGCGAATCAAAAGACATTCTGGTTTGACAACGCGATGCCCCTACTTTACAAAATGGCCCTTGCTCGCTGCCGGTTCCCGGATTCGATATCACCCAATTCCATCCAAGCAATATTTCCAACGTTGGTGGATCTCAAGATGTCCCAAGTAGACGGGCGGTCGTTTCTAAGTCTCCCAAAACTCCTTGACGGACTTCCACAACTACGCGCTCTTACGATCATCCAAACCCTGTGTACTCGAGAAGACACGCTGCAAGGGCTCTATCGTCGACCCGTGGTCCTCGGCTCCTTGGAGGAATTGATTGTCCAGGAATCAAACGGGTCGACACTGGAACATATATTCAATCTTATATCCGTACCAAATGTTCAGTCGCTGGCTCTTATCAAGACTGGGATATACAATGCGTTTCCTGGCGCTGTCGAGAACTTCTCGCTTCTTCCCAACATTCGCAATTTGAATTTGGATGGCGTGTGGTTTGAAAATAAAGATCTCTGGGAGGGAATGACTCCGAGCTTTCAGAAGCTCTTTTCGGCGATGCCGAAACTCACATCCATCCATCTTGATTCCACGTTGCAAGATTTAGCAGCGCTCCTCTTTAGGCCTTCAGGTCTGCTGCCACATTTAATGGAGATATCGCTGACGGGGTTGAGCGGCGACCTAATCGTAAACATCGTGGAAGGACGGCAAAAACTACGTCTGCCTGTGAAAACTCTTCATATCGACAAGGGGTCGATTTTATTCGGTGTGGTAACGTCCAAGCATTGGGAGGACGTACAAAGGCGAGTCGAAACGCTGCGTTGGTTTGATTGCGGTACGAAAGGCGATCCCGAGTCACTGAAGCTGTTTGAGTCGACTGTTCAAATGGCGGGTAACGACTGCGATGATGGCGGTACGTGTCAGCGGAGCGACATTATTAAGCTATACGCTCACTTCACTTTGCAGGATGATATGATCCTCATGTGAACAAAATTCGCATATTCTCTGGAGTTCTGGACGAGTCGGAGAACCTCCAAATCGGCGAGAGAAAATGTCAGACCAGTCTCTTCTCTGTTTGATTTTCACCGTTTCCTCTTGCACAGTCAACGAGATCCGATTCACAAACAACCCATTACTTCCAAATTTGACGGGGAAATCCTTCTCGGGTTTCAATGGCGACAAGATCGTCAACATCGTATTGGGACGGCGCGAACTCGGTGTCCCCATCAAAACTCTTCATGTCGACAAAAATTCATCCTATTCGGTGCCGTATCATCTGAGCATTGGGAATATCTGCTTGGTGAGGTGGAATCGCCAAGTTGGTTTGACGAAGACGCTTGCTGCGAGGATCATCATAGTGCCGCGCGCTAGCGAGTTCGAGGTGCGTCCACTCGCTTAGTGTGTAGAGAGACTCCTCCTCACTCACGTTCTCCCACTTTTCTCTAGACGTTGGATCTGATTGTAAATCTAACTCGAATGTTCGTTAGGGTTATGGGAAAAAATTGCAACAAACTTGCGTTAAGAAACATAAGATCCTCGTTCGCACTTCAATATTCTTCACTCGATTCGCTCCTCCGCTCTCTACTATTAGATTATGCCTTTCTTCACACTTTCTCTTTTCGCTCTGTGAATATAATTGCCATACGGACTCATACCAAGAACGAAGTGTCTGTTGGACGTAATATCGAGTCAGATGCTTTATGTTCATTCGACCACGCGTGAGAAGCTCGGCAAACGTCCAAGTCCGTCCACGTCTAGGCTCTTCGACCGCCGTCGTCCTGCAGTCATCAACTCCAATCAACTCATCGACCACTATGATCAAGACAATCGCCGGAGAAATGAGCTCACAAGGCAACGAAGATGAAGGTTCGTCAGCTTTATCAAAGCGTCTTAAGAACGGTTTGGTAGTAATCCACTAGGAATTACAGAGATACAAAGCGGACCAAACAGTCGATACTTTTCCGAGTCAATTGGTCGATGCGACTGCGATAGCTTGCCCTCAGAAGTCTTGGTTCACGTATTGGAGCTGGTCACGGAGTCTACGTGGAAAGATGGCTTATTGGATGGCCCAAGCCCCTCAGAAATGGGCACGTTTCCCGACGGCGGAATGATCGATAATGGGTTGAGATCCCAAGGTTCGTTTTCGTTTCGTCTTTCTTGTTAACAATCTGAATGATACGCTACCTCTCTCTCTCAATAAGACGAAGCATACGAACGGGCCGCCTTATATCCTAAACTCTTTCTGATAGTGTGCAAGCGTTGGTCCGCCATCACCCTCAATACGCCAATTCTTTGGTCTTACCTCTCGATTACGGATGCCACCACTTCAAACTTCATATCAATTTCGTTGCGACGCTCAACTTCGCTTCCGCTGTCCATCCGGTTCCACACGCTCTCGCAGATGACCGGGACCAAAAGCTTTATGATTGAGCTTGAGAATTTGCTTCCTGGAATATTGAACCTCAGGCTGGGCAACAATACTTCGGAAGAAGATGGGGCCGAAGACTCGTCGCCGGACTTTGACGAGAACATATTACTTCTATTGCAACATGCAGGTCGATGGAAACGTTTTTTGCTATTGGCTGCTCACCCTCAATCTATCCATCGCGCCGCTTTTCTGGCCGCTGATAATAATTGCCAACTTCGCCATCTCGAAGAATATAGATTGCAGGCCATCGTCAGGCATAAAGAAATATTCAACGTCCCCTGGAGGAGGAGGATCTGGAATGCGAGAGGGAAATCGCCTTTCTTCGATCGTGCGATGCCTTTACTTCACAAGATGGCACTTTCTCGCGGCGTTCTTCCCATTACGTTTCATTCCAATTCAATACACCTTATCCAGGACATGTTTCCAGCGCTAAAGGAGCTGCAATTGGTTAAAATGGGAGGAATGCCGCTCATTAGCCTCTTTAACATCCTTGTCGGTCTCCCGACGCTATACACCCTGGAGATTGTCGAGACTCATTTCGAAGTGGAAGGTCTAGAATATTTCCAACGAATCAAACTGCTTGAGTTGAAGGAGTTCACGGCCATTTCATTGGGTGGAGCAACACTGGCGTGTTTATTCTGTGCGGTGTCGATGCCAAACGTTCAATCACTATCGATCATTAAAACTGGGTCACTCGATTCACTGATCAGAGAAATCAAAGAGGCCTCCTTATTCCCCAATGTGCAGAATTTGACACTGGATTCGGAAGGCGGTTTCGAAGAGATGACAAAACTATGTTCGGCGATGCCCAAAGTCGTGTCCGTCCACTTCATTGTAGAGGTGCATTATCAAGGGTTGCTCGGGTTTCAATGGAGATTCTTGGACAATCCGATGTTGTCAAACTTCTCCCTTTCAGGCTTCAAGGGCGAGGATATTATCTTGTTCGTGGAAACCCGGCGCGAAGCCGGCATTCCAGTGAATATGCTTCGTATCGCGAAGTCGTCCATCACATGCGGTGACGTCTCTGTCAATCATGGGGACTCTCTGCGGGATTTAGTGGGCTTTTTGAGCTGGTTTGACACGGCATGGAAAGACGTCGAGGACGAGTTTTACGCGAACTTATTGCCATGCGCAAACCGTTCTTGAAGAGAACAATAGTGAGTTCCAGTCGTGACTTCCTTCGATTTGTAGCCTCTGCTTATGTTAATTCTAGCCTCATAAACTCGATAAATAAGTGTTTCGACGCCCAGGATACGCTGAATTTGAGGTTTACTACAAACATGTAGCGACTCGGCTCGGAGTGCATTGCTTTTTTGTTTTTTTTTGTCGTATCCCGCAATAGTCTTTCCACAGCCTCCCACTTTCGTTCCCTTTAAAACTGATTGCATGTATCCCTCTTCTCGTAATAGACGGGTCAGATTCGCCAGTATTATCGCAGAGCTTTTTTTGATTCGTTCAAGTCGTGCTTTTCCAGGACACTTTGCCCTGTTCTCTGCCTTCTCCTGAGAAGCAATTCTGTTGGGAGAAAATTACTAGTAATTAGCACAGCGTGTCTTGTGTCAATCCGCTTTTCTGAAGTTTTTCTGTCGACAATGATTTTTCCATGGCGCGCTGAAGCATAGGTATCGGCTATAGTCGCAATCGCTTATTCCAAACGCCGGTGGGAATCGGTGCACTGCCCACTGCATTGGCTGAATCGCCGTTCGCTGACGCCATCGCATTTCGGGCGAGCTGACAGATCGATCCATGCTTTGCCAGCGTATATCTAGGAGCGCAAGGTCCCCTCTCATGTTCTCATCGATCCGCAACCTCTTCTTTTCTTCACCATCATCAACTCCAGCCATGACTCGCGCAGATATCAAAGAACGCGTCGATGTACGTGAAAATTTCTCTCGAAACTCTTTGATGGTGTCGGTAAGGTTCTGACCTGAGCCACTTACGCTGCGTTATAGAAAATCATCGAAGAGAATAAAGTGGCAGTCTTCAGCAAGAGCTACTGCCCGTACTGCATGAAGGCGAAGAAATTGCTCCAGAATAACTACTCCGACGTTCAGACGACCGTCCTCGAGTAAGTCATGCAAAGAACTAAGCGCTTGACGGTTGTTGCTGAATCCGAGATGCCTATAGATTGGACACGGAAAACGATGGCGCTCAGATTCAGGATTATCTGCAAGAGAAGTCCGGTCAACGCACAGTCCCCAACATTTTCATCGGCCAAAAGCACATCGGTGGTGAGTCTTATCGCTGGAGAAGTTCCTGATGCCACCCTCTATGAGAAATCTGACTTTGCCATAGGTTCATCGGATTTGGCAGATCTCGAGAACGAGGGCAAGCTCAAGGCGCTTATGGCGTAATAAACCATCCACCCGGGGACCTCATGGATCGTTTTTTAAATATAGGGGTTCACCAACCCCTACGCTATTTAAATAAATTTATTTAAACAAGGCAAAATGACTAACCATTTGCTTCCAGCCAGTCATTTTAAAGGACTTTAAAATCATTTAAAGTACCATCTCTGAGCCATCTAGGTGGCCCTATTTAAATAGGGATATTGCAGAGGGGGATGTATTCAAATATTTAAAGAATTTAATGTACAGATTTAAATATAATAAAATTGAGACAGAATGATAGGGGAGAACTTGGAGGATGTGCTTGGAATGAGGAGAGGGAGCAGGGGA
>KQ086123.1:0-52102 GCA_001020605.1 Schizopora paradoxa | reverse complement strand
CTCGCCCCAGCGCCCATTCACGTAGATCAGTCGGAGACAGCTAGAAACATGTAGCTACATACCTAATAGTAGAGCCTTTGAACTTCGAAGCTCATGGATGAGTATCTGTTGAGATGAGCCCATATAAACATTGAGAATTAGACATACTTCGAGACACCCAAATAGTCGTCGAGATGCACGTCAAGGGTCCGAATAGTCGTTGAGAGGTCGAAAACCAAATAGTCGTCGAAATTTGTCGAAGTCAAGAAATAGTCGTTGAGATTCGTTGAGGTCGAAAAATAGTCTTTGAAATTGTTGACGCCAAAAAATAGTCTTCGAAAATTTTGCAGGTCAAAAAATAGTCTTTGAGATTTATTGACGTCAAAAAATAGTCTTCGAAATTTTTGAAGGTCGAAAAATATTCGTCGAAAGTTGACCAAATAGTCGTTGAGTGTATGTGCGTCGAGACCCAAATAGTCGTTGAACTGACCTCGCCGCGCGGGCCTAAATCGTCGAAAACGGCCCCCAGATGGTCTAAATCGTCGAACGATTAAAGCAACCATCTGAACGTCATACCAACGACGCCTCTTTGTCTCTTACCACCATCATCACTTCCACCACAACCACGCCGACCATGGACGTTGACCCACCGCGCGAGGAAACACCGAAAGTACCGAAACGTCACGATTTCCTCTGGTTTCCCGATGGAAATGTTGTTCTGGCGACGGACGCGTCCCTCTTCAAAGTCCACAAGAGCCTTCTCGCGGTCCACTCTTCTGTCTTCAGAGACATGTTCGAGCTTCCGAATGTCGGTCATGCCGGCGTCGTTCCTGGTCGGGATGACGCTGGCTTAGCGTCAGAAGCGTACGAGGGAGTACCGATGGTTACATTGGTCGGCGACAAAGGCGAAGATGTCGCGCATCTTCTGCGAGCCGTTTTTGAACCCAAGTACGTTTCTTCCCTAAAATTTCTTTTATTTTCTATTCAAACTACTGCTTTCGAAAGCTACTATAACCGTGACGACGACAACACACCGTGACCTTTGGAAGTCATCGTAGCTCTTCTACTATTAAGCACGAAGTACGACTTCAACACCGTTAGGAAAAACGTCATTCTCCACATATCAAGGAATTACCCGAAAACCTTGCGAGAGTATGACGCTCTGTATGGCTACAATTCACCGATGTTTGGGAAACGAAGAACCGAATGTCACTTTCCCTTGCTCGCAGCTGCAGTCACGGCCGAAGTGGACGTTTTGTTGCCAAGCCTCTTCCTTGCTTGCTCGGAACTCGACATCAACGAGATTATTCGCCAATCACAGTCCATTACCCTCGAAACATTGCGCATCTTGATTGACGGCAGAGAGAGACTGGCTTACGTCAAGGTTGAAATTGTCGACACCCTTTCTCAGCAACTGCGAACAATGGACGCAAATGGAGAATGCCAAAACGAAGTGCCTTGTCTTCAAGATGCCTGTTTCATTGATATCCAGGATTTCGTGATATCATCCTTAGGAGACATCGTCGGGGAGCAAGTTGTGCGTTACTACTTATCTCCCGTTTGCAAAGGGTGCGGTTCATTCATGGCGAGAATGGTTGATGAAGAACGTAAGGGGAAATGGGACGATATGCCATCGCATTTCGATTCGGAGTTCGCTTTTACCGATTGGAAAGAACTCAAAGCCAAGCTTAAAGCCATCCTCGAATCTTAGCAGAAGGTAATCTTTATGCTTACCTTCGTGTTGGGATTTCGCTGACTTTTTCTATCTCAGCAGACTGCCATTCAGTTCTCAATTCTGGATTTCATCGCTTCGCCGCAGGATTTCCTTCTCTTCACTTTTTTGTTCGCAGTAATCGCGCCGACGTCGGAATTGTTGATAATTCAGATGAATTTGAAGTAGATGAAGCTTTGGGTTTCGAATCATTACATCTTATTGCTGAAGTCGAGTTCTCTTCTGGAAAAATGGTACGTTGAGGAAACGATGAGAACGAAGACATTCTGCAACGCACCTAGTACATTTACCGGCGTCAGCTTCCATCTGATTGCCATCAGCAAGCATCAACGCGTTTTCACCCCAGATCCTTACATTGGTTTTGCACAGGCGATCGCCGGAGACGACATCAGTTGAAAAGTCGACGAAGTCACCGTCGTATTCGAAGCATGGATCACGATGACTGGAGATGTTAAATCATTGATTAACAGAGATACAGTGACATGTCGAGATTTGCGACGCACCTTGTAAAACCAACCAAAAAAACGGACATGGCCTGCCAGTGTCGTCAACGGGTCTGAGATCTCGAATGCCCAACACCTCCGACCCCTCCTTCCAGCCCATCTTCATCATCTTCATCGCGCAATAGCCAAAATCCCCTCCTGAAAGGAATAGGCTCCTCGCAAAGTCAGAAAGTCGCGTTTTGAGGATGCCAATCGACGTGGAAGACGAATTTGGCCACGTCGACGGTCGCAAGCGTCAAGTCAAGTTGAAGGAACTCTTTGGCCTTGACGCCATCCAAACTGCCGTCGGTCAACGTCATATGATTATCCAGTTGAATTTCGAGTTTTCGAGGATTTCATTAGTGCGTTCGTATCGTCTTTGAGGTGCCTATGATGGTGGTTGAGAGGAAAGACACGGAAAACTTGCTGGCTGCGGCAAGACGCGTCCAGTCCTCGACACCTTTGTCTCCAACCACCATCACGGTGATCATGGACGTCGACCAACAACTCGGAAAGCCTCCAATAACCCCAAAGCCTCACGATATACTCTGGTTTCTTGATGGAAACGTCGTTTTGGCGACCGATACGTACCTCTTCAAGGTTCACAAGAGCCTTCTCTCTCTCCACTCCTCCGTGTTCAAAGACATGTTCGAGCTTCCAAACATCGGTCACGAGAGCTCAAATCTTGAAGGTCCTGGACGAAGCGATACTCTCTTAGCGTCATTATCATACGAAGGAGTACCGATGGTCACGATGATCGGAGACAAAGGAAAGGATGTAGCTCACCTGCTGCGAGCCGTCTTTGAACCCGAGTGCGTTTCCTTCCTTGGTCGTCTTAGATTGTACTCTCAAAATACTCCCTTTTACGATAGCTACTATCATCGAGACAACGACGAAACACCTCTGGAAGTCATCGTTGCTCTTCTGCTCCTAAGCACGAAGTATGACTTCAACGTCGTTAGGAAAAGTGTCATCCTTCATATATCAAGGCATTACCCGATGACTCTACAAGAGTACGACGCCCTGTATATCAACGATCCACCGATGTTTGGAAAAGAAAGAAGAGCCGAATGTCATTTTCCCTTGCTTGCGGCTGCGGTCACGGCCGACGTTGACGTTCTGTTACCCGGCCTCTTCCTTGCTTGCTCGGAATTCGGTATCGACGAGATTTTCAGCAAGACGCAGTCCATGACTCGCGAAACTCAACGTACTTTAATGAACGGTCGCGAATCGATAAGTTGTGCCAAGGGTGATTTAATCTCTTCCCTTTCCGAACAACTTCGACGATACGACACGAGAGGCAAATGCCAGAACGAAACGCCTTGTCTGAAAGAGGCCTACTTCCGTGACACCGGGCTCTTTGTCCTATTACCCTTAGGAGACGCCATCGGGAAGAAGGCTGTACGAAGCTACATATCTCCCATCTGTAGAGGGTGCAGTTCAGTCGTGGCGAGAATGATTGATGAAAATCGCGCAGAGATATGGAAAGATGTGCTATCTTTCTTCGATCTCTCCGAGTGGGAACAATGGGAAGACTTCCAGGCTAAGCTAAAAGTCATAGTTGAATCATAATTCAAGTGATTTTTGCTCGTTCCTCCATGCTGGACTCTTGCTTATCTACCTTTATTACAGAAATAGCTTTACGGACTGGACGTCGTTTCAATCCTCATTCACCAACATGGCGAGAGTTCCATGATTACATTTATTCTCTATTCATGAAATTCAAGATCATTGTAAATGAAATAAAAGTAAGGGCAGTATAACTCGTACATCAGCAAGGAAGGACGGAGTTTGCGAAACGCAAAGTGCCTCCAGTTCCTGCGGGTCGTCGGACTCGATCCCGGGTGAGAGCGCCAACGAAAAGCAAACCAACAAATATTGTTTATTGGCCACGAGTGTGCTCGCCCTGGTTCGAAAGTACGCATGTCGTCTTTGCGTTTCAGCGCGTTCGCCAGTCGGCGCGAGAAGAAGCGAAGGCATCGATAATCCACAACGAAAGAGTGTCGGCGCAGTAATCTTCTTATAAGATGGAAAGAACGGGCGACGGATAGAAGAACGAGCTTGTAGAGATCGAAATCAAGTACCGCTTGAATGAGCATGCATCGCACAAATCCCTACAGTCGGAAGATGGCGGAGGCGGGTTTTCACTTTTCCAGGAAGTGAGTTTTAGAAGTCGCTTGAGATGCTTCGCGTTTATTATCTTCACAAAGAGCCGACGAGCTTCGTTAACTCAACAAGATCAAATTCTTGCACAGAGCAATCGCCATCTGGGTCGATAGCTTTGGTGAAGAAGCGAGACTTTGAAGGCGGCGGCGACCCGAAGTTCCTGAACATCCCAGATGTTTCCAAAGTTGACGACACCTTTGGTTTCGAAGCGTTACGTCTTATTTGCCACAAATTAGAGTTCTAATCTGAAAAATGGCGCTTTATATCAGAAATGAAGGGAAAGAGGAGTTCACAACGAACGCACCTGGTGCCGTCAACTTCCAACCTCCATCGATTGCCCAGAAACACATTCGCTCCATATCCCTTTAATGGTTTCGCGACTCCTACAGGTGTTTACCGGGAACGACGTCAAGCGAGAGAGACAAATTCAGGCAATGAAGATCGAAGGTTGCGATTCCAGGAATCCAGGATAGACGACATCGTTTCGGTGTCCGTTATAGCCTTTCGTGAGGGTTGGATTCCGGATCCTCTAGTGATTCTATCACAGCCGTCCATTTGCGTATCGTCGGCCCTAGAGCGTTTCTTGCGAGTTGCCATGGTCGTCGATGGAGAAGGCGAGCGTGTCGGAGACAATGATTATAACTAATAAATGGACGGCGTTCAAAGAAGACACGTTGTTGAAAGAGGACACTTGTAAACTCGTAAGGATTGAATTCCTGCAGTGATACAATGGAATCCAAAATTGAGAACAGAACGGCAATCGTGAGCCGCCAGAGCGTGTTTCGGTGCTGAGATAAAAATTAGCGAAATCCCAACACAAAGGCACGAACAAAGATTACCTGATGCTAAGATTCGACTATGGCTTTCAACTCAGCTTGGATATCGTCCCATCCGTTTAAATCGAAGTGCGACGGCACAGCATTCCAAATCCCTTCACGTTCTTCATCGATTGTTCTCGCCACGAACGAACTACAACCTTTACAGACGGGAGATAAGTAGTTATCCGCAGCCTTCTCCCCGATGACGTCTCCAAGGGACGCTATCACCACGTCCCCGATATCCCAGACATAAGCCTCTTCAAGACAAGGCGTTTCAAGCAGGCATTCGCCACTCGCGTCATATCTTCGCAGTCGCTCAGCAAGGAAGGAGATAAGTTCACATTTGACGTAAGCCATTGCTTCTCTGCCGTCTACCAATTTGCATAGAGTTTCGCGAGGCATGGATTGGGTGTTGGAGAAAATCTCGCGGACGCTGAATTCCGAGCAAGCAAGAAAGAGGCCAGGTAGCAGAACGTCCACGTTGGCCGTGACAGCAGCCGCAAGTAGAGGAAAGTGGCATTGATTTCTTGCTTTTCCAAACATCGGTGCCTTCTTGATATACAGGGCGTCATATTCTTGAAGGGTCATCGCGTAATGTCTTGATATATGGAGAATGACGTTCTTCCTAACGACTTTGAAGTCATACTTCGTGCTGAGGGGCAGAAGAGCAACGATGGTTTCTAGAGGTGTATCGTCGTCGTCACGATTATAGTAGCTATCGCGGAAGGAAAATTTGAGAGGAGCATCTAAGAAGATTAAGAAAGAAGACGCACTCGGGTCCAAAGACGGCTCGTAGTAAGTGAGCTACATCCTCTCCCTTGTCTCCAATCAACGTGACCATCGGTACTCCCTCGTACGCTTCTGAAGCTGCACCAGCGTCACCCTGTCCAGGAATTGGGTCGCCATGGCCAACGTTCGGAAGCTCGAACATGTCTCTGAAGACAGACGAGTGCAGCGCGAGGAGACTCTTGTGGACTTTGAAGAGGTACGTGTCGGTCGCCAGAACGACATTTCCATCAGAAAACCACAGGAGTTCGTGAGGCTTTGGGACTCTTGAAGGCCCTTCGATCTGTGTGTCGACGTCCATGGTCGTCGTGATGGTGGTTGGAGACAGAGAGGTGTCGAAGACGTGGACGCGTCGTGCCCTGCAGGCTTGCTGGTTACAAGCAATTATTCATTCCTGATTCTTTCGCATATCAATCAGATCGATTTATATCGTAAGATGAGAGGCTTAAGATGAGTCCAAGAAGGAAAATAGAGAGGATTCGTGGTTAAATAAAAAATATGTTATTCACCGTGGTCGAGAGCGAAGACACAACAAGTCTGCGGGCTGCGGCACGACCATCGGTCCGCGTGCGTCCTCTCTGTCTCCAACCACCATCACGACGGCCATGGACGTCGACACACAACTCGAGGGGTCTCCAAAAGCCCCAAAACCTCACGATTTCCTCTGGTTTCCCGATGGAAACGTCGTTCTGGCGACGGACACGTACCTCTTCAAAGTCCATAAGAGCCTCCTCTCGGTGCACTCCTCCGTGTTCAAAGACATGTTCGAGCTTCCAGACGTCGGTCATGACAGCTCGATTCCTGGAGGTCCTGGACGAAGCGATGCTGCCTTAGCGTCAGATTCATATAAAGGAGTACCGATGGTTACAATGGTTGGCGATAAGGGAGAAGATGTAGCGCACCTGCTACGAGCAGTTTTCGATCCCAAGTGCGTCTCCATTCCATTGATTTCTTTGATCTCTCTTTCAAAATGCCGCTTTTGAAAGTTATTATCACCGTGACGACGACGATACACCTCTGGAAGTCGTCGTGGCCCTTCTACTCCTCAGCACGAAATACGACTTCAATGGCGTTAGGAAGAATGTCATCCGTCACTTATCGAGGCACTACCCAATGACTCTACGGGAGTACGAAGCTGCGGATCGCGATGAAGACGTGCCGTTGTTTGGGAAATCACGAGAAGATTGTGACTTCTCCCTACTCGCAGCAGCAGTTACAGCAGAGGCGGATGTTTTGTTACCGTGCCTCTTCTTCGTATGTTCGAACTACTCGATCGACACGACTTTAGATCGGATGCAATCGGTGCCTCGCGAAGCGCTACATATTCTCATTCGTGGCAGGGAGTCCTTGACTACCTGCATTAATAAATTCATTGTCTCCCTTCCGTCACAACTATATGAGCGAGAACCAACAATCGACTGCCCGAGGGTCTCGTCCAGGTCATGCTTTGCCAATGCCTCTTGCTCCGAGTCAAATCTAGAAGATTATATCCAAACTCAATTCAAAACCTTCACCGGCGCAATAATAATGGGGGACTGCTTCGGTTTTATCTGCAGAGAGTGCAGATACATCGCGGAGAGCATGGTTGACGAAAAGCGGAAAGAAATCTGGGATGCTATCCCAACTCGTTACAAATTTCCTGAGTGGGGCGTTCTACAGGATAAGCTGAAAGCTCTACTCGAATCTTGTGAGCAGCGCTCTACCCTTCCCCTAAAACCTTATTCGCACTGATCAGAATGTTACTAGAACAAATCCATGGACTGCGATCGTCACACTTCTATCTGTTGTGAGCATTGCTTTCAATATTTCTTTCATCTGTGTATCGACCGTATATCTAGCCCCTTTACATCCAGTCTCAAGATAGGTATCTCGCCACACTTTTCGCCATTTGCAAGCCTCCGCCCCGTCGATCTTCTTAAATTTTGTTTTCATGCTTCGATGATGCTTTGAAGGTGGGGTGCCCTCGATAAAGCGAAACGAAACCCCGATCTCGCAATACGCATTTCAATGGAACGTTCTTCGCAGCATCGTTATATATGTTTATCGAAGTAAATTGTCGTATTAGCTACGATTGAAGGACTGTACGATTGGGGAGTATACTTATTTAATCTCTCAATAATAATTGTTTTCGTAGTTTCAAGAATTGTGCTATTGTCCTTCACTTCATACTTCAGAAACGGCTATTCAGAGTTCATTTTCACCAGAGGTCGATTCGTAGTTATGGTATTCACAGCTTATTCGCCGTCGTCGCGAAAATTCGAAGGAAAATATTCAGAAATTTACAAAGCGCGTGGTCACATCAGGAACGCGAACACGCTCCTATCCAGCAACCACAAGCACCATCCTCCTGGTCGTTTTACACCTCGAAAACTCGTAAAGCTTTTCTTCGAAGATCATGAACGTCGACGCGCAACACGAAGGACCCTCCAGAATCCCGAGACCTCACGATACCCTCTGGTTCTTTGATGGAAATATTGTCTTGGTCACCGACACGTACCTCTTCAAAGTCCACAAAAGTCTCCTCGCGCTGCACTCCTCTGTCTTCAAAGACATGTTCGACGTCGTCGGTGCTGACAGGACGAATGCTGAAGAAAGGGTTGGCGGAGATCATCAGGAGATGTATGAAGGGATACCGTCTGTGAAGCTGGTTGGCGATAAAGGAGAGGATGTTTCACACCTGCTGCGGACCATTTACGAGCGCCGGTACGTGTTCTACTCATACCTTCGAGACTTTCTCTAATCTTTTCAAAGCTATTTCGACCCAAACAACGATAAAACCCCCATCGAGGTCATAACTGCCCTTCTAACGCTAAGCACTAAATACGACTTCAAAGACATTCGGAAGGACCTCGTCGTTCAGTTATCGAGGCTTTATCCGACGACTCTCAAGGAGTATGATGCCATTTCGGAAGCTCCGGACTCCATGGCATTTGGAGAATACGACGACGCACGTTCGGCCATCCTGCTGAAGGCGGCTTTCTCGGCCAATATCGAGTTCTTGTTGCCAGTGCTCTTCCTCGCCGGCTCCGACATAGCTACGGATGCGATTTTCGATCTCGATTTGACCCCGGATTGTGCACGCACCCTAATACGAGGGAGGATGCTACTGGACATAGAGCTCTCGAAACTCATCTCTGATCTTCCCGAAGATCTGTTTAAAATTCAAGAATTGAAGGGGAAAAGGGAAATCGAATGCTGCTTAATGAAGAAGCCCTGTCTTTCGACTGCTCGGTTCATTCATTTATCAAAACTCATCAATACGATATTCGTTCGTACGAACGGAAAACTATTAGTTGAAGATCATCTCAGCGAAGTATGCGGAGGCTGCAAATCTGCTGTGGAGAAATGGATCGACGATAAGCGAGAAAGGATCTGGGATGATATTCCGGCGAGTTTTGAGCTGTCGGAATGGAGCGTCCTTCGAAACAATCTACAGGAATTGGTTGAGTCTTGACAGGAGGTGAGTTGTTCCTACACTTCGCTATCGAAGAATGGACATCTCACTCAGGTGTGAAGGCGTTGTATCGGTTGGTTGGATGTTTAGCTGTTTTTCTCTGGCTGTACGTTAATTCGTTTCAGCGCTCGGCGCCCATTCATCGCCATAATTGTCTGAGCATAATACTATTATTTGAATTTCTTGCATTTATACAATATCACTTCGCGTCGCATCTCGAACAGTGCCGACCATCCTCCCCGTCGTGATCAAAGGAACGAGCCCACTCGGAAGGACACGGAAGAGGAAAGCAAGTTGCCAGATCAGAACGTGACATTCGTCGTCGTCGTCGCCTTCGCTGGCCGCAGTTATCAGTTCGGTGTCCGCCTTCGAATTCCGAGAGCACGGGAGCAAAAAAAGGACGTCCCGTACTAAAAGCTCTTCAGAGGTTTCGCAGCTCGAGCTTCCAATGTCCACTATTGAGAGAGAGAGACATTCGCTGGTAAATCGGCCAGAGGAAGGTAGTCGCATTTCAAGTGTCTTCTCAAAGATGACGGAGGTACGAAGTCCTCATGGTATTAGGATGCCTCCTTCGACAGAGATATTGTGCGAGGCCTCCATAACTCCAACTAGGATTCAAAGCGATAACGACTCTGTGAACAAGAGTTCGTCTGGGGATCGCAGACTTCGAGGACGACAACGCAGGAGCGCGTTTCCAGAATCGAGACTTGCATAGGGATCGCCTTGCAAGATGCGCTTTTCGTATCTCCCGCTTCATAAATGAGAGCAGAAGTCCCAGATCTTGGAACGTGAATCTCTTTCTCGCTTGGAAACCTGATGCACTCTGAGTCCGTCTTGCACGCGCGATGTTGGACGAGAATGAACGTTGACGATGGCGGGATATTGACGGTTCCGGAATGATTTAAAGCATGTTTCGTGCGGAATCTTTCCTATGCAATCGAAGGCTCTTTATCCGTCTCTGAAAAAATATAGGCATTTGATAAAGATGTGGAAAAGGAAGAAATTTTGCTACGCACCTTCGTCGCGTCATGGAACCGTCAACTTCTAACCCCCTGCCCTCAGCAACCAGCGACTAGCCTCAGACGCCATTTCATCCTCTCCGAACCATCCCATATCGTCCTCAGATTCAATAGAGTCGACACCGAGCACGGACGAAGAACGCGAGTCAAGGATGGGCTTGTCGATCGTTGGTCGCCGACTCAAAGTTGCTTCTCGTCGTCGGAATCTTCCCCAAGGATGTCTTGAGATTTTCTAAGTCAATTGTTAGCAATATGTCTAAATTTTCAGATGAAAGATGAGTTACAAAAATATAGGCATTAGGTGCTCGTGGTCATGATGGTGAGAAGGAAAGACGCGTCGCGCTGCCAACACGCAACTGCGCAACTCGGTCGCGAAATCGGCTCTTTCTTTCGAACCATCACGTCGATTTCGATTCGATTCCAACCTCGTCACTTCATCCTCGCAATGGACGTCGACGCTGAGCCTGCAGAACCGAAAGGCCCTCCTCAACCTTGCGAACATCTATGGTTTCCTGACGGAAATGTGGTCCTCGCAACGGACTCGTTGCTCTTCAAGGTCCACAAGGGAGTTCTGGCGCTACAGTCGTCGGTGTTCAAGGACATGTTCGAACTTCCTGGTGCCCATGGACTGGGTCCTAGCCAAGGCCAGGGCACAGATGTAATCGTGTCCGAGCTTTACGAGGGTTTGCCGTTGGTTACCCTTGTTGGCGACGATGGAGATGAGGTTGTGCATTTGCTGCGGACAGCTTACGAGCGCGAGTGCGTACTTTCCCCCCTGTGTTGGGCCATATTGATCGTCTGAACCTCTCTTCAAAGATACTATCAACCTTATGAAGACGATGCGTCCCTTGACACCGTCGTTTCCCTCCTAAAACTGAGCACGAAGTACGACTTCAAGCAAATTCGCAAAGACGTCGTATTCCATATATCACGGTATTACCCGATGGATCTCAAGGAATGCGACGAAATTGAGGAGAACTCCACAATCTTTGGACTTCCACGCGCACGATGTCACGACGTGCTTTTGGACGCTGCATTCGTTGCCGAAGTCGACGTTTTGTTGCCTATCCTTTATTACGCATGTGCCGATTATCAGATTGGCAGTATTCTCAACGCGATGGACGAAGAATCCATTAACCGGAAATGCCTTCGGACCTTACTCGAAGGAAGGGAGAAGTTGGAAGGGATGATCGTACAACTAGTCGCGACGATTCCGGAAATCGCGCTAGCGGGATCGGCACTTACTAGTACTGTGTGCACGAGTTCCGATGGCATAAACTGTCTGAGGGTGCAACGATTTACCGGTTTGAAGACATTGACTGGTACAGCAAGTCTTCAGCGTATCATTGGGATAAATGTCTGTCGATATCTCCCACCTGCGACTTGCATATCTTGTCGAGCCGCCGTCGAAAGTCTCGTCGAAAAGAAACGGGAGGAGATTTGGGACGCCGTTCCCTCTTATTTCGGATTTCCAGATGGCGGCTGGGATGCGCTCAAGACCAAGTTGGATGAGTTCTTCGCGTCATAGGCGGTTGTAAGTTCAGATTTCATTCTAAAACTTCAGACTCAGATTGATATTTATCTATCCATCCCCAGAACGGCCTTTCTACAGTGCAAACAAAAATACGCACCATACCAAATCTTCCTGAGTAACTTTTCGTGTATTTGTAACGCAACGTAACGAGGTGCTTGACAATCTTATCGTTCGAAAACTACGAAACAGACCGTCAGAACAAGCGCGCTGACTTAGATTGCCGAACAGCTCGATAGCAAAAGAATGCTCGGGTCCCCGAAGAGTGAAGTCGAGCGCCTCGCGATGGGGTTTGCTAAAGGTGCACCCTCCTAAGGCGGAGCGGTATACCACAGCGGAAAGCCGAGTGAGGTCACTTATCGCCAGAGAGAGATATCTTTGGTGACCAACGTTGACGACGAAATCCAACGTTGACGCAATAGGGGACCACAAGAGCAGTCGTCAGACTCAGAAGGGAGACCGCAGAATATTTCAAAGCTAATTTACTAACTGCGCCGCTCGTCGAGGAGTATCTCTGCTTCGAAAAGTAGATCTCTAATGTATCCTTCTTCGAGCGCTGAGAGCACGAGCAGATTCCCGAATAGAAGTGACATATGTACGATTGAATAATCTTGAGTAGGATGCTTCCGGTAGGTTCGCGAGTGGAGTAAAGAAGTCGGCGCAAACGAAGACGAGTAGAACTTTCGAATCCAATGAGCAGGGTAGGACACCCCCGACAGCTTATCCGTGACTATGCTTCCAAGAATTCGCCTAAGGAATCGGTCCTCCTGAGAGCTGTCTTTCCTCGAAGTGATACAGGAAGTAGTATAGAGCATGGAATCTTGAAGCTATAAGATCGACGGAGAGGTTTCATCATCTTGATGTTGTTGAAGCTCCCTTGTGGGTGACGAACGACTTCAAGTTGGCACTTCTGTAAACGGGGACCTTAACGATGAAGCTTGTAGATTTTCTGACAATATCTTTTTTCGATAGAGGTCAAGAGTCTGTTCTTATTGTTTTCAAGACTGTGGGAGATGCTTTGGTTAGTCGGGATGCAACAAAGAAGGGTTTCTGCGACGCACCTCCTCGTCGACCTCCAAATTGAACGTCGCCGCATCGACCATAGACAATCGCGCCAGATCTCCAGCCTTAGCCCGTACCAGTCCGTTCTGTGCTCTCACAGATGACCACACGATACTACGCCGAGTATATCGCTTGAGAGATAGACTGACGATGGGGGTGCATCTCGCCGTCGTTGGAGCCATTCGCCGCCAGCGCATCGAGCGTCGTGTTTTGTTTGGAGATCCATTTACTGCCTAGGTCCTTCTCTCTTCGAATTATCGAGTAGTTTATTGGAATTCGGTGATTATCAAAGGGTGAATGCAAATGATCGCAACCAAGTGTGTCGTCGTCGTCGTCGTCGTTGAGAGGAGAGAGCGCGTGCTCTCGTGGGCACGCTCCTGACCACGACCACCTTCGACCACCCGCCGCAACTGTAATTCAAGTTACTCGAAATCTCGCTTTCCAGAAGAATATGGAAATTGATACTCAAGGCGAAGGACCTTCAAGGTCTCCGAAACCTCATGAGACGCTCTGGTTTTTCGATGGAAATATTGTCTTGGTCACCGACACGTACCTCTTCAAAGTCCACAAAGGCCTCCTCGCGCTGCATTCTTGCGTCTTCAGAGACATGTTCGACGTCCCCGGCGCCGACGAGGCGAACGCTGAAGAAGGGAGTGCCGGAAAGCATCAGGAGATGTATGAAGGAATACCGTCCGTAAAGCTGGTTGGCGATGAAGGAGAGGATGTTGCACACCTGCTGCGGACCATTTACGAGCATCGGTGCGTTTTCTGTTCTGTCGTACTCGCAGATTGCTTACACACTCTTAAAGCTACTATGATCCTTCCAACGACGAAACTCCCGTCGACACGATCACAGCTCTTCTGACGCTGAGCACAAAATACGACTTCAAAAACATTCGGAAGGACGTCATCACCCACTTGTCAAGACATTACCCGATGACACTCAAAGAATACGATCTCGTTTCGAAGGATCTATCTGCGCAGGTATTCGGCGAAGACATAGCAACACGTTCCATTCCCCTTCTCAAGGCTGCTTTTTCGGCCAACGTCGAGTTTTTGTTACCGGCACTCTTCTTTGCGAGTTCGGACATCAACACAAAAGCAATCTTTAGACTTGATTTGACTCCCGAATGCTTGCGTACCTTGATGTGCGGGAGAATTTTATTGGACAACAAGCTCGCCAAGTTCATTTCTAATCTTCCCGAAGATTTGATAAAGCTTCAGAAGATCGCGAAAGAAGAGGATTGGTGTCGGAGAACGAAACTCTGCCTCGAGACTTCTCACTATCGTCAATTGTCCGAACTCATCGATGTTGTCTTCAGCCACACCAGCGGAGAGGAGTTGATGAACCATCACCTTACAAATATTTGCATGTTCTGCAGACCATTTGTGGTAAAATCGATCGATGAGAAACGGGCGAAGATTTGGGATGAGGTTCCTGGATGTTTTGGCTTATCGAAGTGGGACGTCCTTCGAGCGCAGTTAAAGGACGCCATTCAAGCTTAATAGGATGTGAGTGATCTTTGAATATCATTTGGTAGGAACAAGTATCTGAATTAAGTTTGAAGACGCAATTCTTGATAGAACGCTGTTTTTCCGAGGAGACTGTCGATCTTTTAGGTGAAAGGTTCGAGTCTACGGAGCTCACCAAACTTCTTTGAAGATCTTGTCGTTACTTGGAATTCGATCTATTCGAGTGTCGTCTGTTTTCTTTTTCTTTTTTTGTTGTTCGTAGTGTGTACAGTGATTCGAGGTATTGATACTGACTATAATTATACTTCGGAAGTACCGACTGCAAGTATCTAAATGTTTAGGTACGAGTATCATACATCTAGTCGCATCCCATAGTCACGCCATCGTACGGGCCATCATGGTTGTCTAAGTCCCCTTCGAAATCGTTGGAGACCGCGCCTACGATGCAGAGTGTCGAAGGGTTATCCTGGCCTACAATAGTTCCAGATGCAATCAATAAAAATCCGGTTGATAAAGACAGAAATGCTCTGACCTGGGCACGAATCCCATGCATTCGTCTCCTCGATATGGAGTTCGCCACTGGGATGGACGAAACCCAAGAATTTGCCAGGGTTGATGGGAATGGGATCTTTCTTATTGGTGATCCTCACGAGCCCGTTATCCGACGTAGTGAGATGCGCATCGACATAGTCCGCGAACTCCTGGTTGCCCACTCGCGGAAGGCCGTAGCCAACGTATTTGATCTGGACCCAATCTGGGAGGTGCGAAACGAACATCACAGCGTCCAGGAGGGCAAGCGCTGCACCAAGTGAGTGACCGACCAACGTCACGGAGGGTTGCTTGTCCAGGTTCGCGACGATGGCGTCTACCACTGCGGCGTAAATCGGGATAGCGGTGCGAGCGTGATCGTCGGCGAATCCTTGGTGGACTTGGATGGTATCTGGGAACTGGTCCGCCGGGAAGAGGGAGGAGTTGAGGCTGGTTTGGATGATGTCGATGTCGTTTATCAATGACAATCTGAGTAGGCGTTGTTAGCTCATTTTTGTGGTATGAATCTTTCAAAGCGACTCACATCGAACTTGGGTCTGTTCCCTGGTGGGCGGCGACAACCGTGTTTAAGGAGGGATCGTATCCAACGTACCCTGTGCGACAACGAAAGGAAAGGTTCGTCAGAAAAAATCGGTCACGAACTTTATGACGAAAGTATAACTCACAGAACTGGGTGTCAGTCCCATCCCCGCCTGACACGCTCGGTTGAAAGCCGGAGTTGGCGTCGCAGTTTGCTATGGATAGAGAGAAAAGGCAAGGTGACACACGAGAAGGTCAGTTTATTTCATGTTGTAATGAGGAAAGAGCTCGTACCACCGCAGCTCCAGCTGAGCGTCGTATTCGGCTGGCAATAAGCAGCACTCGCATAGAACGTGTACGGCTTGAATGTTGATATTTGAGAAGAGGCCACCGTCTTGATAGACTGCGTCTGGCGACTCTCGAGGGCCCGGGGTAGAGGAGGAAGTGCAGCGGCGAAAGAAACGAGTGTAGATAGTAAAGCGAGAGTCTGAAGGAACGCCATGATCCAAAAGAAAGGAAGGGGTAAAGAGAGTGTGGTAGTCGGAGGGGGTGGGCAAAGACGGGCGCCGAGAGTGATTGTCGAGGTTTCTGAGGAAGGGGATCGACATGGCGGAGCGTCTTATAGCGCACAGTCGGGGGACGCGTTGGTTGAGGGTCGCGTATGAGAGCCAACGAGACGCGTTAGGCGAGCTTCGCGCGTTTGATGAGCTGCACAGCTCTTCGCGTGCAGTGTTCGGAAGTTTGATAACGAGGGGAAAGAAACGGGGTTGGGTTGGGAATAACGAGGTTCCGAATTTCAGCGTCAATCATCCTTGATATGGCTCGGCTAACTGTCAGAGCTTTTGTCAAATCTAAGAATTCATCATATTATCAATGAGCCTCACCAATGACGCGAACTATCATCGAGACTGGATGATGATTGTAGCCCACTCGTTCGGATTGATTTTTCGGTAAAATCGAAAGCTCGAGTAGGGAGAGTGCGAGAACAGATGCTTGAACTCCTTCACGAGAACTTGCCGTTTCTCTAAAGCCAGACGCAGGAAACGAATCATGACTTTGAGCCGCGAGCGCTTAACACCAGACGATGATTTGACGCGTGGTAAGTAGGAAAGAGGGTTGACGACGAGCTTGATACCATCGATATTCCGGAGTCTTGGGCTTTCCGAAGTTAGGAATCGTTCGTTGATTTTCATGAAAATTGCACTGGCGTTGACGACAGAATACCGAAGATGCGTAAGCGACCGCGCGATCATGTTCGTTTGATTTGACAACAGGTCCGAAGGAGCGCGAAGGACGAACGCGTCGATCGTCCGGTGGCTGCGTATCTTGGACCTTCTTGGTACGCGAAAGACGTGACGACCATGATCGTACTATCAGCTGAGTTCTTCAAGAGGAACGGACGAAAACATGGCTCTGAGCGTCGTTCGGTCCTAGGATATAGGCGTCAGGTTCTAGTAAGGTAAGGATATCAGGAAAAGAGTTGCTCGCCAATAGATGTCGATCGCAACCTTCTGAAGGGACGTCTGAGCTTCCGAACTGCCAGTGCGGAAGACCTCATGAACGCCAGGGAAATGGGGGAGCCGGCTTCGCAAGAAGGATCGTCGCGAAGTTGTCGCATCAATGGAGGAGGGGCGATCGTCAGGGTTATGATCGATCACAAAAACACGTTGATCCCGCCGACTTCATTTTGATGCGCCTTTCGCGTAGGGCCATGCGCAGATTTCTCCGAGATTATTGATCGTACAAGATATCGCAACCAACGAGCGCCTTTTCGGAAAATTTCGACTGTGAAATATAGGAAGATTTCCCTGCAGCGCCTACACCTGGCGGAGGATTCAAAATTCTTGTTCGCATTTTCGATATTCACCTCTTCTGGGATGGAGATGGCCCTAGGACATTCACGAATTGATGAGATGCAAGCCGAGAACCGGAAAATCGACAGTACCGTCCCAACGATGACGTCGATGAGCAAAGACTCCTAAGATAGCCTCAAAGTTCGATCTTTTCAGCGCCCCTTCAGATACGGCTCTGTTGCAAACGAAGGGTGCGACATGACGCGGAAGGTTTGCGAATTAGGCTCGCGAGAAATGTGCAAGTCCGAACGACGACGTTGTAGTCATAATAAACGTTGATGTCAACGTTAGGAGCAAGCTAGGCTGTTGACCACTGCCTTCCAGTCCGTAGAAAGAGATATTTAAAGGCAGCTCGTTTGCTGTTGCTGTCGTCGAACCCCCGGATGGCATCGCTTTCGCTCCGAATGTGAAGGCTAGAACAGAGAACTCTGGTCAGTTTCGCGTTCTCATAGACGCAGCCCAGCGACATACCTTCCGAATACTGGAATACCATCGAATCACAGCAGGGGTTTTGACCCGGATGGACGCCAAGGCTGAGTCGAAAAGTTCAGCCCCACATCTCGTCGGAGGTGCAGATCTAAGAGTCGATCATTCGCGAGTATATATCAAGGATTCCGTTAAGCTGAATCCTACGAGAGTAGACATGTCTGAGAGTTGGGGATCAGAGCGATGTCGAAGCCATCGTCACGACAGATATCGCATCACACACCTTGGGTTTGTCAACGACCTGCCTAATAGCTCAAAGGTGCTTCCCATTATTCAAGGCCAAAGGTGATTTGTGAATGTCAAAGAGCTCGATGGTGATCGTTGTTCGTCGATGCTCGTCGTTTTCGTCGTCGTGGTCGGTGTGAAAGTTCCGAAAGACGCGCGTCGTCGCCGTCGTGGTTTGCCTCGAACCATCGTGTGCGCCAACCTCGTTTCATTTTCTTTCCTCAAATCACCTTCGGTCCTGTAGAAGAATGGACAGCACCGAGTCGGGGAATCAACGCAATGCGAATCCAAAACGTCGCAGACATGAAGAGAAGACAGCGCAACCGTACGATGGACTTTGGTTCGCCGATGGCAACATCGTTTTGGCGACGGACGATTACTTGTTCAAAGTCTACAGAGGCACCCTCTCCTCACATTCTTCCGTCCTAAGAAATATGTTCGAACGCCTTGGTATCGAAAACTTAAATGCTGGGTCAGGTGAAGGGGTGGGAGCGCATGAGATGTACGAAGGGTTGCCGATGGTTACGTTGGTTGGGGACGATGGAGAGGATGTTGCCCGCTTGCTACGCGCCGTTTTCGATTACGAGTGAGTCTATCTTTGCTTTCGCAGAGAAAGGGTGTACTAATAATCATGTTGCTGAGGTTACTATCATCGCGACGCTGACAACACACCTTTGGAAGTCGTCGTTGCTCTTCTGCGTCTTGGCACGAAATACGACTTCAAGGGTCTGCGAAGGGACGTAATCCTACAGATATTGAAATACTACCCGATGAGCCTTTGCGAGTTCGAAACCGCGGTCGACGATCACTATGCGCTCTTTGGGACAACTCGACGGGCCTGCAACTTTCCCCTCTTCGCGGAAGCGCTCGCAACAAACACTGCGGTGCTGCTGCCTTCTCTCTTTTTCGCTTGCTCGGATTATGAGATTCCAGATATCTTTGAAGACGCGAAATGTTTAACCAGGGATCTGATATCCAAGTTACTCGTGAGGAGAGAGAGGATAGTTCTTGCAAAAGCTCAACTCGTCTCGACCGATCTGCCGGAGTGTCTACGAGAGAAACCCTGCAACAGTAGTTGCCGTAAGGAGGAGTTTTGTTTGAAGAACGCTTTTTATTCCGGTTCGAGGGCTTCCTGCACACAGTCCCTCCTTCAAATGTCAGGTCGCTGGATGGTGAAGAAATATTTGCGCGGAGCCTGCGAAAGTTGCGAGTCCGTCGTGATGAAATTTGTTGACTCTCGACGTCAAAAAGTTTGGGACGATATACCATGCTATTCTCTTCTACCGTCTTGGGAGGAACTTCGGAGGGAGTTGGGGGCGATGACTTGGTATTGAGGTGGGTGTTCGTTCAAAGTTTCATCCATGGCGTGGACTGAAATACTCTTCATCTTCGGATTCCGGGATTAGTCAAGGACGGGAGTAATGATTTCAATTTGTCGCATGGCATCCATTCTTCAATGTCTTCCAGACGGAATGCTTACTGTTTACTATCGGTCCACTAATGCACAGATTGACGATTAGCGTCGTCAAAATTATCACCCTCTCTTTACCTTTCTCCCTCCCATGCTTTTACCATGGCCGGTTCGAGCCTCTGGACGGTACTCTATCTCACGAAACTCGGTGCGTGTTATCACAGATGAACGTAGCTCTTGAATCCTGCCCGCCGGACGTGAAGGGTCGCGTTATCAGGTCTACATTTATCTCGATAAGTCCCGGTGCTATCTTTTCCGTAATTCATACCCGCTGAATATTTTGACCAGCATTTTGTAGAGCGGACTTCGCTTTGATAGTGGTGAGCTTAACCGCTGATATCTGCATTGTCGAACCTATTGGACTATCTGTTGGGAACGATGTAACGATGTTCAGTCGAGAGATGTCCATCGTCCTGCTCTTGCTTTTCGAGATGCATCTGGTACTGTCGGTAAACGCCGTCAATTCCAAATGGTCCTCCTTACAACGACGTCATCGAAGTGAGTGAACTCCTGTTTCGATTGGTTCATCTCGACCTACCTCTCACGGCCTATATGGTAGACAACCGATCAAAGCCTTCGATCTTCCAATCGTAGGGAATCGCAGGCGGGAAGTAACCGACGACGAAGAACGAACATTGTAATATCAACCAATGTGACCCATCGTCATCAAAGGCATGTTTATTTTCGCTCGCTCGCTATGTTTCGACATTCTAAGGTACTGTCAAATCTTCACTTCTCCATGATCTACATTGCTCACGGTGAGGTGATGCACGCGCTTTCTTGCTTCTCTCCATCGCGAATGATCACGAGACGCGATACATCAATGATACTCCGCATTCGCAACTCGAGCAGTATGTGTAGTTCCTTGAAAGCATGCGCGTTGACGCCACAGTCAGATGGTCAATCTGATTTGGTGCTTTAGTTCTCGTTGAGGGTGCGCCTCAAATATCTTACCTCGAAAACATCAAATTGCCAAGACGAAGCAGCTGAGTCTCTTGACAAACAAACACAATCATGCCTATTATTGATCAACCCTCAGACGGCGATTCCACCGGTGGAGTGAGCGGTGAGTGATAAATTCGCCTGACGCCATCGACAGTTAAACTTATATGTCTTTACAGCTCGAGTATTTTCAAAAAAGTGGTCTTATTCAGCTTAATGAAGCCGACTACCGATAAACCGAGGCGGCGTCCTGAAATTGCCGACGCGAATGAGCTGTATGCATACCAGGTATTTTCCATATATTTTCTGCCCATTGCTGATCTCCGTAGAATTGTCGACTCCCAAGCTCGATGATGATGATCCCCGGCGCTCAGAAATCGTTGATCTCCTTCTCAACTCTTCTAAAGGTTTGATCCCGGAATGCTCAAAAGTTGGAGCATCGTATCTGTTCCTCGTCGTTCTCCTGGATCAAACTTGAAACTACCAAACGAGGAAACGTGGTGTCCGAGGAACAATCTCTCGCCCGCCCGTCTTCGCATAAATGCTGGTCCGTACCTCTCAGTGGCTCTCACGAGCTGCGGGACTAGGTTAATCTGATGTAAACCCAGCACGGATGATGCCGGGAAATCACTGAGTATCGCACGCCGAAGGGCACGTCCGATGGGCTGTCAGACAAAGAACAGAATCTGAACGAAGCTGTATAGCGCGGAGAGCTAAGTACAGGATGACGCGAAAGAGGAACTAAAGAGCAAGATACCGCGATGCGCAGGGAAGGGGAGAATGGATGTGGGAATAATGTACCGTATATAGTAGCTGTAACCCGAGGAGGGTTACACTCCTCCAGACTTTGAAAAAAACGATGGGAATCTACAGAAATGTCCAGATGAACTCGACGGCGCTCCCGAAAAAAATCGGCAACAAGTACTACAGAATATTGCATCAGAAACAAAGGAAGGGGGGTGTAACACACTCGGAAGGGTACATAGAGAATAAGCAAATCATTCGGATCCAGACTCCGACCATTCGAGATCCTCATAAGTGAGGCGGTGTCCGGTACCGGGCAAGAGAGCGGCGACATGATTAAACGACTCGGAAGGCCCATAGACAATAGAGTCCTCAAGGTCTTCAGGCGACAGCGGTTCATCCGTAAGAACTCCAGAGGGAACAACTGAAGCAATGGGCTCTTTCTTGACCCCTGTTGCTTGGAGTTCTCGAGAAGGCGGGATGTTGCGTGAGGGATCGCCTCGGCAGGTCGCAGGTGCATGAGGGTACCAGCCAACAGATTGGGGAGTGAGGCGGCAGCGAGTACATCCGCCAGCTTGAATGACAGCATTACGGTCGGGGAGGGGGGTGGAGGAGAATGAGCTGGAGCCAGAACCAGAAGTAAGAGCCGGAGAGGCACGAGGAACCCGAGTGCGGCCTTCGGCAGTTAAGCTATCCCACTGCTGCTGCAAGAGAGCGGTGAAAGTGTCGGAAGAGATGTCTTGGATGTCCAGGTTGTTGAGGGCGAGCACACGAAGGTAGAGCATCTCGTTCGAGTGGAACAGAAGGTGGAGGCGATAGTGAAAGCCAGAGATAGCGCCGGATTCGAGAGAATTACGAATGGAACTCAGCTCGGACGCGTACTCGCAGAAATCCCGGTTGCGTTGGTAGCAGAGGTGGAAATTCTTGAAGGCAAGGAGGCGCCAGTTGGCCGGGAGGAAGCGCTCCTTGAACAGTTTGACAAAGTCCTTCCACACACCTTTGGCAAGCTGCTCAGTGCGAACACCCATCCACCAAGCCTTTGTCTCTTCGTGCTGCAAGTTCCTGCCAGCCTCCCGAATGCGAAACTTTCCGTCCAGCTTGCGATCCTTGAGGACTTCGAAGTTTTCAAAGGCGTCTTCGCAGTCCGACAGCCATGCAGTGATGTTGAGGGCATCAATGGGGCCGTTGAAAGCGGGGCACAGTGAAGCCATTACTATGGTGAAGAGACCGTTGTTGTCGTCGTCAAGAGGGAGTGCAGGGAGGTCGGGAATGGAAGGAACAGGAGTGAGAGGCGAGAGCGACCCAAGGAGAGCGGGTTCGACACCGTTGTTTTCGGGTGGCACGGACGGTTCGCGTTCGTTTGCAGGGTCCGCGTTGGCGCCGATCGCAGGCACTGGCAGGGTCGATGTATCGCGGCTGCGAGAGCGGGTAGAAGGAGCCAGGGCGGGGATAGTAGTAAAAATGGAGTGTGTGGTCGGTGGTACCGATAGAACAGCGCCGTTGAAGATTCAAAAAAAGTGTAAACCCAGCACGGATGATGCCGGGAAATCACTGAGTATCGCACGCCGAAGGGCACGTCCGATGGGCTGTCAGACAAAGAACAGAATCTGAACGAAGCTGTATAGCGCGGAGAGCTAAGTACAGGATGACGCGAAAGAGGAACTAAAGAGCAAGATACCGCGATGCGCAGGGAAGGGGAGAATGGATGTGGGAATAATGTACCGTATATAGTAGCTGTAACCCGAGGAGGGTTACATCTGAATTGCTGTGAGGGTACCCCACATCATCCCTATCATCGGTGACTATTTTCACTCACGCTTCGAAGCTGCAGTCGTCGGCTGTATTGTTTCACGCTCGCCAGAGAGAGATATCTAATCCAAACCTAATAGAGATGTTCTACAAATACTGTGAGTTTTCCAGGATCTCCGAATGCGCCCCGAGACCCAGGAAACTCAAACGCCCACCTCCGTCAATTCCAACATAATGTCGAGTTCGTCCACTGGCATCGGCCCCCTGGGCCTGACTATGGGTGCCATCCTCGTCGCCTCTTGGCTCGCAATGGCGCTGAGTGGCTTCCTGCTGTTCCAGGCGTATCATTACTTTCGCGGTCGGCCGTCACACGATCATATGTTTTTCGGGTGTCTCGTAAGTACTCAAAGCACTTTTACTTCTGAATTCGACTCTTACATGTAATTTCGCATCTGAAGGTCGTTATCTTGTGGTACGTCCTTTCGATTGCGAACATTCTTTCGAAGCTTTGCAAACTTCGTCTGTCCCGGATACAGCTTGCTCGATTTCGTTCATATTGGGTGTATTATGGTTTCTCTATACCACTATCTCATTACGAACTTCGGGAATATTGCCGTCGTGAAGAATGACTTGCCCCCGTAAGTTCTCTGTTGTAGCCTTCCACCGGAGGAAATCGCTCTAAAAGTCAATCTGTCCTCCAGGTCGTTAGGTGTATGTACCATCTACAGTCTTGCGCTTAAAGTTTGGTTCGTACTCACCTTTCTCTGTTTAGCTCACAGTTGGTGTAACAGTATGCCTCATTTCTAATGTCGTTTCATGCCACCGAAACGTTCATATCTTTTTTACTCTGCGCAGGCGACTATCACGTTTATTGTCCAGAGGTAAGTTCGTTAAACTCTACCCGCGCTATTATTGACAGATATAAAATTTATAGTTTCTTTTCATGGCGTGTTTGGAAGCGTACGTCAAAAACTATAAAATCATTTGTCACTACGACACCCAAATCACAAATCGATTGGCAGTTAGCAAGGGCAAGAGAGTTATCCCTTTCATCCTCGTAAGCGCTTCATCTCTTCGCTTTTACATTGCAATGTTCAAATTTGTATCAGTCACTTTTGATCACCGCACGCTTGAGTAAGCGGATTGAACTCATGAAATAATTCTGCTCGCTTACTTTTTTCACTAATAGTCTGTGGATGGAGTAAGCAGTCATTTTTTGCACTGAATGCATGTACACTTAACGATTTAATTTACAGCAACCACAGTCAAAACGTTCGTCTCGTTTACTTCTTATCATTGAGGTGCTGGAAGCTCAAATTACATTTACAAAATTTATCAGAATACAAGTCGGCACTTTCGGCGGCTTCGTTATACACGTTCGAGTATGTCACTCTTTGGTTGTCCTAATTACTTCACAACGAACTCACGGAACATTTTTATTTAAAGTGGATATTTCTTGTGGGCCTCGTGCTGGCTGTCGCTTCAGATCTTTTAATCAATGCGAGCCTTTGCTATTGGCTAAATACGGTACGCCGCCCAGGATTGCGATATATCTTACTCTCTCCAATAATTTGTTCGCAGTCTCGTAACGGCATGTTCCAGTAAGCCACCTTTCTGATATTTGACGTACAATCAAGTCTTACCAAAATACGACTTTGCGATCAGTATGGACGCGATATTAGATAGGATCATCTTGTACTCCATCGAAACCGGTGCCTTGACGAGGTGAGGGGGCGCGATCGGATCCGTGGGGTGACATGCTGATGTTGATGCTCCTCATTCTAGCACTGTATCAATCACAGCGCTGATTTGCGTACGTCTTAAGTGCCTTGTTGTGCCTCTCCTTCCTCAGAGAATAAAATCTAATTTTAGGTCGCGACAATGCCTCGAAATTTGATATTTATTGCGGTCCACTTCGTCATTAGCAAGCGTGAGTGCCTCGATATCAACGTCATTCAAAGGCTTATGACATATTCCAGTCTACATAAATATGTTCTTGGCTTCGTACGTCAATCTGCGCGAACAAAGCAACAATACTGACAGTTTCATGCGCTAGCTTGAACACAAGGAACTCGTTACGTGGTTTGAAAGAAAGTCGTCACAGATCGAGAGCACTCCCGACCATCAACCTCGGGAATCAACGATTTGGAACGGAACACGCGCTTGAGGTAAGCTTGCGTTTCGAGGTATCAGCTTCACGCCTTACTGACTCCACGGATTTCAGAACTCATTTGCTCTTCGCCCAACAGCCTCCCACCGTTATTATTCTGGCGGCATTATGACTACAACCGTTACCGAAGTCCATCGAGTAAGCTTCGCGAATACGTTGTACGATATGCTATTTAACTTTCGATTGGAAACCAGGATGAAAAGGGAGTGTGCCTCGACATCAAACCTGATCAATGCTCGGACAGCATGGAGGAGTCAAGTATGTCTGTCAAGATGGACGCCAGCTGCTAACCCCTCGAGGTCTTCTGGAAATCTTCAAAATGTCCTTGAATTCACATAGGATCATTTATGAGCCGCGTGTCTCATCGATCGGTTTCGCGAAGAGTGTTAAATATTGCAATTTGAACGCGGCGAGTAGGGCCTCGAGAGCGAGAAGAAGAAATACGGACGTTAGTCGTCGGTATCGATACCTCGAAAGGTCTGTAAGAGTTAAATAATGAAGCCATTGAATATACACACATAAAGATTGTCCCTCGAAATGCCGTAGCTATCATTGACATATTACCCCAGCGCCAACAAAACTCTTGACCACCTGTCTACTGTATGGCGGCATCAACACGATAAGCTTTTGCACCGTCCTGTCTTGGTTAGGATGCAACAGCGTATAGGAGGGCGACGATTTACTCCATCGCCAATAGTGATATGCTCCAGGCTTACGCATCTCAGCTCTGCGAATTCAGCACCATTTCCAATTCGTATGCGCCTTCGCCAAATCCGAGCATCGTCAAACCAAAACATCTGTAAAGCTCCAAGATCAGCATAAAAGAACTTTGAAACAAATTGAAACGAACCATTTGCGCAACGTCACAGATGGTCATTCGACCGACATATTCCGTAGATCTTCCCAATTCGACAGTCCAAATATTGAAGGTAGTGTGTTCCAGAAGTTGAGGCGATGATGCCGCAACGTGTCGTAGTAAGATTTCGTGCAGAGCTTGCAAATATTCCCACTTTCGACTGCGAATACCCCAGCCGTCGACATCTCCAGAGGAAATCTCGGAGGATTGAAATTGCTGTAGTTCATGTGTAGGGCGAGCACCTTTGCCCTGTTTTCAGCGCATGAAAGCGAGTGACAATGGTTATCCGGGAAGAGAGAAATCGTTCCGAATCTGACCGAAAACTTCATCAATCGTTCGCGGCCGCATAGGAGGGATTCGAAGTATGTCCGGTGGACGAATCTTGAAGAATCGAATATCATGTTCATTGGTTGGACAGCGCAGAAGTAAGTGATGACGGGAAGTAGGACGGGGAAGTTCAGCAGGAGGGTAAGGGAAAGGAGTTGGAAGTACCAGTCGTTGGGAGGATTGTTGAATAGAGGAGTTGCAAGCCTATTCGCGTTATCGAAGTCCGCAAGATTATCCGGGAAAACTCGCTTGAGATGTTTGACGAGCTCAGAACGGATGTCACGGAAATTATACTTCGAGCTCATGATTACGATGGACGAAAAGACGTCGAAATCGACCGTCTCGTATACGGTGTAATGCCTAGGAATTGAATGCTTAGTACATCTCAGCGACGAAACGGCCTTCTCACTCACTTGCGATCGTACACGGCCATGAGGAGATTGTAGACGTCTTCATCTCGATCTCCGATCATGTTCACCAATGGCAAGCCGTTCCAACTGTCCTCATTTGACTTCGGTTGCCCTTCCACGGGCTGCGGTATATGGAACATGTCGTTGAACACGGACGACTGTTTCGCTAGGATGCCTTTGTGGACGCAGTAGAAATGGACGTTCGTCGAGAGCACGATGTTGCCATCCTCGAACCAGAGCGTCGCATGAGGTATCGGTTTCGGAGGAGCTTCGTTCTGCAGTGAATCTGCACGACGGGCTTGTTGCCTTCTGCAGCTGGATTTGGAGTGGATGTACCAGATCTTGGCCTTTTTAGCTGAGAGGACATGGTGGTCGATTTTGAAGAAACACGTCTTTCAAAATCCTTTGAGACATGCTCGATATCCGCATTTGGTCGACGATCACCATGGACCCTGCAAAAGTATCGTTCGAGTCATTGCGAGCGGCCTTGAGAAAGGTATCATCTAGCCAACCCGGCTTCAATTGAGGAGGGGAAAGAAAATGATCATGAGTGGCAATTAGGAAGAGACCTTCATCGCAGTCTCGAAGAGAGCCGAAGAAACAATAGATCAGCTCATAGCTTTATGATATGCTACCTTGAAATTCGACTTCAAGTGAATAAATAGAATGGCGAGTAGATATGGGCGAGTAGAAGGATTTGAAGTTCTTGACCGTGCACCTCGATCGATTGATGTCGAAAATGCGTCAAGGTGCCTGTTCCATTCCATCTGCAATAGAGGGACTTGGACCATCCAAAACTTTGGGCGTGACGTCTTCCCAAGCTCCAAGCTCGAAAATACCAGGAATTGATTCCCAGATCTCTGTCCGGAAGGCATCCAAGCTCGTAGCGCATGCCTCCGAGCAATCTTCACAAACAGACGAAAGGAGATCCTCGTCTTCGACCCGCCGACCCTTCTCCAGTAGCTGGTTGATAGGAAACGAAGGTGGATCATCCACAAACTTTGCGAGAAGAGCTGCCCTGGACGTTGAGCACGAAAGTGTGCATTGTCGTTGTGGGACATACGCTTTCACTGCAAGCTGCCGTAGGTAATATAATATCCGATCGCGCCCGCGCAGGATTCTCATAAAGGTCGATCTCTCGAGAGAAAGAGCCTCTGCAGTTCTGATGATGAAATCGATAGAAAACGTGGCGCAATCAAAGTAGAGAATCGGGATGAGAGACTTCACGTTGCATTGTTGAGCGACGACAAGCAATTGGAAATCGTAGTCATCTGTTTCGAATCCATAGTCCACCAATAGGCTGTCAGTGTTTCTGTTCGTCATACCATCGAGATCTGAAGGATAGATGCGCTCGAGGTGCTTCGTGACTTCGTAAAGGACATCGAAGAAATTGTATTTCGAGCTCATTCGGAGCAGAGAAAGAATGACAGGTAAAGTCGCAGGCTTATGGGACGAATAGAACCTGCAGATTGACAAGATTACTCGAGAAAATATGATGCATGGATAACTTATTGTACTCACTTCACATCGTAGAGCACCATCAGGAGGTGATACACATCCTCATCGCTGTCCCCAACCATCCTGATGAGCGGCTTTCCCTCCCAACCGTCCCCTTTCGAGATGTCTCCCGATAGAGCGATCGATAGATTTCCAACGTCTGGAAGTTCCAACATGTCCTTGAAAGCCGTCGAGTTCTTCGCCAGAATGCTTCGATGAACGTTATAGAGGTGGACGTCGGTTGAGAGCACGACATTGCCGTCGTCGAACCATAGCTTCTCGTGCTGCTTGGGTTTCGCAGGGGTTTCGACGTCCATCGTGATAGTATCGCTAGATTCACTATCCGTTCTTGCACGTTTGAGTCGAGGTGTCATGGTGGTAAGAGGGAGTGGAGGGGTGACGCGTGATGACGACCGACCGTGGTCGCGACGACGAATACACGGTCTGACTCGAGCGCGTCGTCGTCGCGTCTTTCTTCCGCTCGCCACGATATTACCCCGCAGAAACGCGCAAGAAACGGACAGTACGTCGAATGATTGAATACGATGGAAATCGAAATTTCATTACAAGCTAAAGAAGCATGAATACCTCTAAAAAGGCGGTATGGGTCGGACAACCCTCGTCTCTTTTCTGACGCGTACGATGAAACATCTCGTTCAAATAACATTTCGATAGATATTGGAATACATAGAAAACATATGTACATTCTCTTAAAGATATAATTGTAATGAAGAAAATTGCACAGAAAATGAGCCAAAATTTCTCTCAGGATGACAAAGTGATCCATTGAAAAGAAGACGTGCACGAGAAGTGGTGAATCTTCCCCGAAGAAAGATAAAAGGAAGACAAATATATATGAAAAAGTGTGCCATAGATATCCGTGTCATGAAATGGGTGATAGGAGAGTTGTCGGTAACTGGTAGTTCTGACTTTTAAGTACGAGCGCACCTGGAGAAGAGTCCGCTGTCCTATCACCCGCTTTTCAAGTTCTCCCAGTTGCCCAAATCAAACATGTCTGGAATTGCATTCCATATGCGCGATCTGAAGCCTTCTAGCGTCAGCGCAGATGTCTTCAAGCAGTCCTTGCAGACGGACGCGCGGAGTTTCTTGTCGCCTTCAAGCTCCTTTCCTTCTAACATGAGGGTGATCGACCCCGGCGAGCTGTAATTATCCACGTATTTCACAAGGAGAGCTGATTTGGCTGTCGAGCATGTCACGGTGCATCTCTGGTGGATAACGAAAGCTAGGATCCCTTTTATGATGTGCATATTCGGTCAGCATGACGTGCCCGCGGAGGATCCTCTTGAAGCAATCCTTCGGGATGTTAAGAGATTCTGATGCTTCGAGGATAAGGTCGAGGTCCGAGGCTGCGCAGTCGAAATAAAGCATTGGAAGGATGGTCTTCATGTTGCACTGTTGCGCAACTGCAAGCAGTTGGAAATCGTAGTCTTCGGCTTCATTTTCATGGTCAACGAATAAGTCGTCGAAGTTTCTTCTCTCCATCGAAGAGAGATCTGAAGGGTAGCAGCGCTGGAGATGTCTTGTGACCTCGTCTCGAATGTCGGAAAAGTTGTATTTCGTGCTCATGCGGATCAAGGACAGGAGAATTGGCAGAGTTGTGGGCTTATGGGCCGAGTAGAATCTGTCAAATTTTCGATATCCCTTGAAATGAGCTTCGCCTCGAAGAAAGATGTATATGGACTCACTTTACATCGTACAGCGCCATGAGGATGTTACTGATGTCCTCGTCGCTGTCTCCAACCATTCTGACGAGTGGTTTCCCCTCCCAACTGTCTCCATTCCCAACACCTTCCGCTTCGGCATCCAACGTGCCCCCAACATTTGGCAAATCCAACATGTCCTTGAAGACGGTCGAGTTCTTTGCGAGGACTCCTCGATGGACGCTGTACAAGTGGACGTCGGTCGCGAGCACGATGTTGCCGTCTTCAAACCACAGCGTTTCGTGCTGCTTCAGCTTTCGAGTCGGAGGGGTTGCCATCTCCGCATTGACCTGTTCGACCGTAATGCTGCTTGTTCTTGCGCGTTTGGACGGCGGGGCAGGCATCGTGGAGGTCAAGGTGGTGGGCAGAGCAAGAAAAACGCGACGTGCCAGAGTGACTTCGTCGCGCAACGCGGCAATGGTCGTCGCGTCCCTCTTTCGCACTTACCACGATGACACCCCCGCCGTCCAAACGCGCAAGAACAAGCAGCACGTCGGGCGATACGAATAGGATGGAATTTGAGGAGCTTACGAAGCTGAAACGACGCGAGAATATGTGGTTCGAAGACGGCAACATCGTGCTGGCGACCGATGTCCATCTTTACTGCGTTCATCGAGGGGTCCTCGCGAGGAACTCGACATTCTTCAAGGAGATGCTGGAGCTTCCGAATGTCGGAAACACGTCGAACTCGGAGGTGGGGAGCATTGAGAATGGAGACAGTTGGGAAGGAAAGCCGCTCGTGAGGATGGTCGGAGACCGCGATGAGGACGTATACCACATCCTCATGGCGCTATACGATGTTAGGTGAGTACTAATAGCTTCTGAGGTATCAAAGTCCCTCAAGGCATTGGCCATCTCTTAGGTTTTACTCCGCTCACAAGCCCACGACGTTGCCTGTCTTTCTATCCTTGATTCGCATGGGCACAAAATACAACTTCTCCCACATCCTAGACGAGATCTCATTACACATCAAGCTTGCTTATCCCACAGACCTTGATTCGATGGTCGAGAGAACCTACGAAGAACTTTTCGTCTGCTACGACAACAATAACGACTTCCAACTGCTCCTCGTTGCAGAGCAATGTGACATGAAGATCCTCCTCCCAATGCTTTATTTTGATTGTGCCGACTCCTCTCTCTCGACTATTCTCGAAGAATCGAAAGATCTTGATCTTCCAAACTCGATCCTCTTGAAGATCCTCCGTGGTTACGAGAAAATATCTCGCTATGCAACCCAGCGCGGAATCAGATCCTTTTCCCCCCATCGAAAATGTACACTGTCGTGTCAAACTGCCAGAATGGAATTATTCGCGAATTACACGGAAAACCCCCCGTATTTTTCTGTCCATGATCTTTTACAGAGGAATCCTATTAAGGTTGACAAGAATCTTCGTCTATCCGTCTGCGAAAACTGTGAGAAGGCATCCTTTGACGCTTCGGAAGACCTCCGATTGGAGATCTGGAATGCTATTCCAAGTATGTTCGAGTTGGGATCTTGGGAGGATTACAGGTCCGAGTGATTGGAGATTTGATTTGTCAAGGTACGGCTTTGTTTTAAAATCAGAGCCAACACGCGCTGACGACTCTTCGGCATACCCTCTCCATTACAGGTGTCAGCGACAACATGCGTATCTTGTTTGCTTTGCCGTCGATCATAGGACCGCTGGAGATTTTTTTTGGCTTATTCTCCAGAAATCTTTCGTACTTATCTGTTAATTGGACGCCGTAGAGCTATATCTTGATCATCTCCCTATACATTTCCATCGAAATCTGACTCTTCGGACGTGCTGCGAGAGAAGGATGCGGGTGACACATGACGTCGCGGTGAGGAGTCGAGTCGCGATCTTTTCCTACTTCCGCGGCATAGCGAAGAGTCGCCGTCACAAGAAGTGCAGTTTACGACGACGTACTTGACGAAGGCCCGTTCTTCAATATCGAACGCAAGGCAAAATGAGTCCACTTCGCGAACTCGCAAGATGGAATCATCATGCGATGTTCGACTTCGTTGTCTTGTTTCACAGCGTAAAAATTGAATAACAGTATGTTGAAGAAGCGATACGATACAGTTGGCAATAAAGAAATAGAAACAGAAAAAGGTTTTTCCCTTCGCATAAGAGATACTTACCGTCGTCGTATAAGGTACGGGATTTTGAGCGATAATGCTGGCTGGATGCAATACAGGCCGTCGCAGGGCTAGACTGTAAAGGACGCGTTGCGAAGGAAACATCAAGATATGCAAAATTCCCGCTATAAAAATGTCAACTTGCCTTGAGCGTATCCAATTAATCGCGCTTGGCATCCTCCCAAGTTCCCAAACCAAACAACCCTGGAATCGAATTCCAAATTTCCAGTCGAAAAGCCTCCAGGTTCTCGGAGATTACTTTTGAGCAATTCTTGCAAATTGCTTCGCGGAGATCCGCGTCGTCATTGGCATCGGATTCCTGTAATAACTCTTGAAGGGGATCTTTGTAGGGGCAATCCACTATGTAGTTTGCGAGTAGTTGCCCCCTGGATTTTGAGCACTGTGTCGTGCAAGTTCGTTGGGGCACGAATTGTTTAATTCCGTACTCATACGAATATTCGACCATCCGTTCGTGTCCACGGAGGAGTTTGTCGACATGTTGTTTCTCGAAGTGAAGACTTTCCGTTGATTTGAGAATAGTGTCGAGCTGCGATGTGGCACATTCAAAATAGAGAGTTGGGAGGACGGTCCTCAGGTCCGATTGCAGAACAGCAGCGAGGAGTTGAAATTCATAGTCATCGGCTATGTTGTCGTAGTCTTCAAATAGATCTCTATAGTCTCTTTCTTTCATGGAGTCGAGATCATTCGGATAGACGCTCTCAATTTGATTGGTGATCGCGTTGTGAATCTCAGAAAAATTGTACTTTGAACTCATCCGCAGCAATGACAGAATGATGGGCAGAGTCGTGGGCTGGTGTTCGGAGTAAAACCTGTAAGTCCAAATACATCGTTAGGCAGAGGATGTCTCTTGATATATCTATGGACTCACCTCAGTTCGTATAACGCCGTGAGGATGTGATACACGTCCTCGTCGCTGTCCCCAACCATCCTAACGAGCGGTTTCCCTTCCCAACTATCTCCATTCGCGATGCTACCCACCTCCGGTCTTAAAGTGTTTCCAACATTCGGAAGATCCAGCATGTCCTTAAAGACTGTCGAGTGCTTTGCGAGGACTCCTCGATGGACACTGTACAAGTGGACGTCCGTCGCGAGGACGATGTTTCCATCTTCAAACCACAGCTTCTCGTGTTGCTTCAGCTTCGAAAGGTCTTCAACGTCCATTGTGGCTGTCTCGCTCGACGTGCTGCTCGTTCTTGCGCGTTTGGTCGGGGGTGTCATGGTGGTAAGAGCGAGGGAGGGACGACGACCGTGGTCGCGTAGCGCGACGACGAAACCACGGTTTGACTCGAGCGCGTCGTCGCGTCTTTCTTCCACTCACCACCATGACACCCCCGACCAAACGCGCAAGAACGAGCAGCACGTCGAGCGAGACGATCGCGGTGGACGCTATCACCCTTTCGAAGCTGAAACAACACGAGTCTTTATGGTTCGAAGACGGCAACATCGTGCTGGCGACCGATGTCCATCTGTATAGCGTCCATCGCGGAGTCCTTGCGAGGAACTCGACGTTCTTCAAGGAGATGCTGGAGCTTCCAAATGTCGGAAATACGTCGATTTCGGAGGTGGGGAGCATTGGGAATGGAGACAGTTGGGAAGGAAAGCCGCTCGTCAGGATGGTCGGAGACAGCGACGAGGACGTATACCACATCCTCATGGCGATATACGATTCTAGGTGCGTACTTACATATCTAGTGACATTAACTGTAATAAAGTGCTGGTCAGATTCTATCGCGCTCAAAAACCCTCGACTCTACCCATCATTCTGTCCTTGGTTCGCATGAGCACGAAATACGATTTCCCCTCCATCCGAGACGAGGTCACAAGTCATCTCGAGCCCCAATACCCAACAGACCTCAAATTGTTGAAAGTAAGAGATTCTGCTCATCTGGTTCTGGACTTCAAAGAGGAAGATGACTTTCAATTGCTTGTTGTTGCCGAGCAATGCAACGTGAAGGCCATCCTCCCGCTGCTTTATCTCGATTGCGCCGCCCTCCCGCTCGACGACATTCTCAGCGCATCAGAGGCCGTCGATCTTCAGAGGTCATCGTTTCTGAGAATTCTACGTGGTCACGAACAGCTGTCCAAGTACACGAATCAGTATGGAACTTTGGCTTTTCTTCCTGAGCAGAGTTGTATGCGGACGTGCCAATCAGCTAGAATAAAGCTATTCGCAAAGTACGTGAAGGACCCCCCGAAATATGCAGTACATCGGCTCTTATTGGGGAACGAACCGGATGATTACGAAAATCTCCGTCCATCCGTCTGCGAAATCTGCACCAAAGCATCTTCAGAAGCTTTGAAAGCTTTCCAGTCGGAGGTCTGGAATGCGATTCCAGGCATGTTCGAGTTGGGGACTTGGGAGGACTACAAGCGCGAGTGATTGGACTCTTGACACTTACAGGTATGATTCTTTTGATGATCAGAGCGGGCACTCGTTGACGATTCTTTTACGTGCCCTCCTACAATACAGGCGCCAACGACGATATAAGAGCTCATCTGTCTATCCGTACCTTGTTCCCATGAGGGAGAAGTACTACATCTGTGGTTTTCGTCTTTCATCTTTCCGTCAAGAAGATAACCGTCAATCGTCCCCCCTGGAGATAATTATTGGGTTGTTTCCTACTTATTTTTCTTTCTTATATGTGCGTATAACATCGTATGTCTTTTTCATGATTACTTTTCAATCTACATTTCCCCCTGAAATATAAGTCTTTGGGAGCGCCGGGAGAGCAGGACATGGCTCAAGGATGAGACATGTAAAGACGCGTAGCCATAATCAATTATAAAGGGAGCATGGGCGCGCTTTACGACCTCGCACTGTTGAAGTCCGAACCCTCGACGACGCGCAAATTCGGCTTTTCAGATCGTAGGTAGGAGTTGAGTACCGAGACGTCGTAGAGACGGGTGATATGAACAAGACGATTAATTCGGGGAAAGCTTTTTTCAACTCGAGTGGTTCAATTTAGGAGGACAGAGAGAAAGAGATCTCCTCACGATCTGCAGTGAACTCTTTTCACGAACGTCGATGTCATGATAATAATATTTCCCCGCGTAAATCAACATCAGACTGGAACGGGATTCTCTCTTGCAGTATTGCATTCGAAGCATTCGAGCTACTTGTAAGCAAAAACCATGAAGGGATATGAAGTCCATTATATGTCGAATCAGTCGGCGGTAAGAAAACGGAAGTATAACTTCAGATTGTCTTCCACATGTCTTCCGCATGAAAGACGATCATTGTTGTCGAATGGGACAAATAATCGAGGGCAATGACGCATGAACGCCGCGAAGGCCAACCATAAAGACTGCGTTGCGGAGGAAACCGTCGAGATGAGTCATTTCAAAACCTCAAACGAAAGGTAGAACTCACGTTGAGAGGTTGTTATTCCAGTTAATCGCGCTTGGTGTCCTCCCAGGTACCCAAACCGAAGAGCCCCGGAATCGAATTATAGATTTCCAAACGAAAAGCTTTCATAGTCTCGGAGATCGCTTTGCAGCAAGTACTGCAAATCGCCGCGCGCAACTCGTCATTCTCGATCGCATCCTCATTTCGCAGCAACGATTGGATCGGGTATGGCGGACGATCAGTCATATACCTCACGAGTAGCTCCGTCCTAGCCGAAGAGCATGGATATGAACAGTACCGTCTAGGTGCGAATCGATGGATCCCGTATTCATACGCAAGTTTTTCCATGTGCTCGTGGCCACGGAGGAATTTTTTGATTTGTTGCTTCTCGAGACGTAAGCCTTCAACCGCCTTGAGGATCGTGTCAAGTGGGGCCGTAGAACATTCGAAGTAGAGCATAGGGATGACGGTCTTCAGATTACTCCGTTGCGCAGCGACGAGCAGCTGAAATTCGTAGTCCAAGGTTATATTGGTGTAGTCTTCAAACAGATCTCCGAAGTCTCTGTCGTTCATAATCTCGATATCATTCGGATAGACACGCTCGAGATGATTCTTAACCGCGTTTCGGATACCAGACAAATTGTACTTCGTGCTCATACGAAGCAAGGATAGAATGATTGGAAGTGTCGTAGGTCGACGCGCAGAGTAGAATCTGTAGGGAAAGCAGCCAAAATTCAGATTTGAAATGTCTCTTCAAAAACCTATGGACTCACTCAATGTCGTATAAAGCCATGAGGACGTGATATACGTCCTCATCGCTGTCGCCGATCATCCTGACGAGCGGATTTCCTTCCCAGCTGTCGTCTGTCACATTGCCGCTCATCTCGATCTTTGATGTGCTCCCAACGTTTGCAAGATCTAACATGTCTTTGAAAACCGTAGAGTTCTTCGCTAGGACTCCTCGATGGACGCAGTAAAGGTGCACGTCCGTCGCGAGGACGATGTTCCCGTCTTCGAACCACAAAGTCTCGTGTTTCTTCAATGTAGGAAGAGTTTCTCCATCCATCGTGGCCGTCTCGCTCGACGTGCTGCTCGTTCTTGCGCGTTTGGAAGGGGGTGTCATGGTGGTGAAGGAGAAAGAGGTGTGCGACGCGTGTGGCCACGCCGTCGCGTCGTCAAGAGCACAAAATTTCCTTTGCACTGGCCACCATGTCACCACCTCCCAAACGCGCAAGAACAGGCGGCACGTCGAGCGAGACGGCTATGATGGACGTTGAAGACCTTTCGAAGCTGAAGAAACACGAGAAACTGTGGTTCGAGGATGGAAACATCGTCCTCGCGACCGACGTGCACTTGTACTGCGTCCATCGAGGAGTGCTAGCATGGAACTCGACTGTCTTCAAGGACATGCTGGAGCTTCCGAGCGTTGGGATTACGTCGAACTCAGCGGCGGATGGCATTGTTATTGGAGACAGCTGGGAAGGAAAACCGCTCGTGAGGATGGTTGGGGACCGCGACGAGGACGTATACCACATCCTCATGGCGCTGTACGATATAAGGTGAGTACTCATATTTTCGAAGATATGAAATATATTGGAAGCATTGATCAAATCTCAGATTCTACTCCGCTCACAAGCCCACTACCTTGCCCGTATTTCTATCCTTGATCCGCATGGGCACGAAATACAACTTCTCCTACATCCTAGACGAGATCTCAGTACACACCAAGTGTGCTTACCCAACAGACCTTCATTCAATGGGCGACAGAAGTTTCCGTGATCTTTTGATTGAATATAAGGACGAAGACGATCTGCTACTGTTGGCCGTCGCAGAACAATGCGATATGAAGATCATCCTCCCTTTGCTTTATTTCGATTGCGCCGCTTCCCCTCTCGAAAATATCCTCAAGGCATCGAAAGAACTCAATCTTCGAGACTCATCCTTCTTGAAAATCATCCGCGGCCACGAACAGGTATCCAGCTATTCAAAGCAGCTCGGAGTCGTATTATTTCTTCCTCATCAGAAGTGCACGCCGTCATGCCAAACAGCTAGAATGAGCTTACTCGCGAAGTACTTGAAAGATCCCCCGAATTACCCGGTCCATGAAATTCTGATGGGGGACGAACTGAACGATGAAGAGGATCTCCGTGCATCCATTTGCGACGATTGTTCGGAAAAATCTTCAGAAGGCGTAGAAGCCTTCCGGTTGGAGGTCTGGAATTCGATTCCAGGTATGTTCGAGTTGGGGACCTGGGACGACTACAAACGCGAGTGATTGGAAACGTAATTTGTCTAGGTACGGCTGCGTTCGAGAATCAGAGCTAACTCACGCTGACGGCTCTTCGGCGCACCCTCTCCTCTACAGGTGTCAGCGATAACATGCGTATCAAAACTAATCCATCTATCCGTACCCCTATTCCTTAGAAGGCGAAGTACTTCATCGCTAATTCAAGTCTCGTATCTTGTTTGTTTCGCTATCGACCATTGGACCGCTGGAGATTTTTTTTGGCTTATTCTCTAGAGATCTTTCGTACTTATCTGTTCATAGGACGTCGTAGAGCTAAATCTTGATTATCTCCCAGTACATTTCCTTTGAAATCTGACTCTTCGGACGTGTCGCGAGAGAAGGGTGCGGGCGACACATGACGTCGCGTTGAGTCGTCGTTTCAAGATCTTTTCCTACTTCTGCGGCATAGCGAAGACCGATTTACGATGACATACTTGACGAATGGTCGTTCTTCAATATTGAAAGTCATGTAAAACGGGTTCAAATCACGAACTCGCACAATGAAATCATCATGCGATGCTCGACTTCGTCGTCTTGATTCACAGCGAGCACTCTGATAGCATTGGATTTCAGGACACTAAGGAAGAAAGATACAACCCAATCATACTGAGATAGTCGGCAGTGAGGAAAAGACAATAACAATAGTTTTCCCCTTCGCGTACAATACGATGGCCGTCGTCGTATAAGGTACGGGATTTTGAGCGATAATGCTGGCTGGATGCAATACAGGCCGTCGCAGAGCTAAACTGTAAGGATGCGTTGCAGAGGAAACGTCAAGATGTGACGTTACCGACTATGAAAACACCAACTCACCTTGACGGATCGAATAGCTGATCAATCGCGCTTGGCGTCCTCCCAAGTGCCCAAACCAAACAACCCTGGAATCGAATTCCAAATTTCCAATCGAAAAGCCTCCAGGTTCTCGGAGATTACTTTTGAGCAACTCTTGCAGATCGATTTGCGGAGTTCCTCGTCGCCTACGGCTTCGTCTTTCTGCAATAAATGCTGAATGGGAAGGGAGGAAAATTTCACGTAGTTCGCGAGAAGCTGCCCTCTTGATCTTGAGCATGGCATGAACGCACAAGACTGTTGAGGAACGAATTGTTTGATTCCGTATTCATGCGCATATTCTATCATCCGTTCGTGTCCGCAGAGAAGCAAGTCGATTTGCTGTTTCTCGAGATAATGTTCTTCAGCGACTCTGAGGATGATGGCGAGGCGCGATGTTGCGCATTCAAAATAGAGAGTTGGGAGGATGGTCTTCAGGTTGCATTGTAGTGCAGCGAAGAGCAGTTGAAACTCGAAGTCGTAGATTACGTTGTCGTAGCCTTCATACAGATCTTCAAAGCACCTGCTCTCCATGGATTCGAGATCGCTTGGATAGGCGCGCTCAATGTGTCTTGCAAGCGTGTTTCGGATATCGGAATAATTGTACTTTGTGCTCATGCGGAGCAGCGAGAGAATAATCGGTAGAGACGTGGGCTGGTAAGCTGAATAGAATCTGTAGGTCAAGGGATATTACTTTAGGTAAATGATGTCTCTGGATAGAACCACTGCACGGACTCACTTTATGTCGTATAACGCCTTCAGGAGGTGATAGACGTCCTCATCGCTGTCTCCCACCATCCTCACGAGCGGTTTTCCCTCCCAGCTGTCTCCAATCGCAGTCCCACCTGCCGCTGAGTTCGACGTAGTTCCAATGTTGGGAAGTTCCAGCATGTCCTTGAAAACGGTCGAGTTCAACGCGAGGACTCCTCGATGGACGCTGTACAAATGGACGTCGGTCGCGAGGACGATGTTTCCATCCTCAAACCACAATTTCTCGTGTTGCTTCAGCTTCGAAAGGTCTTCAACGTCCATGGTGGCCGTCTGGCTCGACGTGCTGCTCGTTCTTGCGCGTTTGGTCGGGGGTGTCATGGTGGTGAAAACGAAAGAGGTGTGGGACGATTGTGGCCGCATCGCGTCGTGCTTCAAAGTCTTGTACATGGCCACGTCGTACTTCCTTCGCACTGACCACCATGACACCCCCGCCAAAACGCGCAAGAACAGGCGACACGTCGAGCGAGACGATCGCGATGGAAGTTGAAGACCTTTCGAAGCTGAAGCAACACGAGAAACTCTGGTTTGAGGATGGAAACATCGTTCTCGCGACCGACGTCCACCTTTACTGCGTCCATCGAGGAATCCTCGCGTTGAACTCGACTGTCTTCAAGGACATGCTGGAACTTCCGAATGTTGGGAATACGTCGAAATCTGCGGAGGATGGAATCACAACTGGAGACAGCTGGGAAGGAAAGCCGCTCGTGAGGATGGTTGGAGACCGCGACGGGGACGTGTACCACATCCTCATGGCGATATACGATGTTAGGTATGTAATTATACCTCTAGAGATATACATCATCATGACAGCCAAACTACAGCTTCTACTGTGCTCATGAACCTGCGACGTTGCCCGTCATTCTGTCTCTGATCCGCATGAGCACGAAATACAATTTTACCTTCATTCAAGACAAGGTCACGAGTCATCTTAAACTCGTCTATCCTACGGACCTTGAATCGCTGGAGGGGAGAAGCTATGGACGTTTGTTTGTGGACTACAACGAAGAGCATGATTTTCAACTTCTTGTTGTTGCAGAACAATGCAACATGAAGGCTATCCTTCCGATGCTCTATCTTGATTGCGCCGCTTCCCCAATGGACGATATTCTCAAAGGATCGGAAGCTGCTGATCCTCACAATTTTCGAAAGTTCTGCGTGGTCACGAACGGATTTCAGAGTACTCGAATCAGTACGGGGCCGTAACCTTTCTTCTCCATCAGAAATGCACCCCGTCGTGTCAATTATCCAGGATGGAACTATTCGCAAACTACATGAAAACCCCCACAGAATTTCTGGTCCACGAACTATTATTTGGGGTAGAACCGGATTGTGACAAAACATTACGTGCATCAATCTGCAAAGATTGTAAAAAAGCATCCTCAGAAGCTTTCGAGAAGCTTCGATTGGAGGTCTGGAATGCGATTCCAAGTCTGTTCGAGTTGGGAACCTGGGAGGACTACACACGCGAGTAATTGGATACTCAATTCCTCAAGGTACGGTCTCTGTTCAAAATTCAGCGCCGGGATACGCTGACATTTCCTCCGCACGCCCTTCTGCAACTCAGGTGCCTGCGACATATCAAAACTCATCCATCTATTCGCCCCTCATTCCTTTGAGAGCGAAGTATTACATCAGTGGTTCCCGTCTTATATCTTGCGTCAATCGCCCCCCTAGCGATAATAAATGGCTTATTCTCTAGAGATCTTCGTTTCTTATCTGTACATAGGACATCGTAGGGCCATATCTTGTTTATCTTCCGAAATAATAGACTTTGGACTCACCGGGAGAGCAGGATCTGGTTTACGCATGAGGCATGTAGAAGCGAGTTGCCGTTATCAAGGTAGCCTGAACGCACTTCACGACCTCACACTGTTAAAAATTTGAGTTCCTATCATTGCTCGAACTGTGCGTTTCAAATCGCAGATGGCTCTTGAATTTCAGGACGTCGTAAAGACGGGTGATGTAAGCAAGACGGCATGTCCAAGGACAACATCTATCGATTTGTTCTTTAAGGGCGGAGAGAAAGTTGGTCCTTTCGCTACGATGACTTTTTCCTCCCAACATCATAGGCGGCAGGTCACGAGTATATCCCTTCGCGAACAGCAGTAAGTTCTTTTCACGAACACCAAAGCCAATCATGGTGAGCTTCGCCACGATACTTTAAAGATGAGCTCACCTTGAGCTTGAACTAATCGCGCTTGGCGTTCTCCCAAGTACCTAATCCAAACAGCTCCGGAATCGAGTTCCAAACTTCCGATCGGAAAGCTTCCATAGTCTCGGAGATTATATTCGAGCAGGTCGTGCAAACTGACGTACGGAGCCTCTCATCATCGATCGCCTCTTTATTTCGCAACAACGCTTGAATGGGATATTCTGGAAGATTATCCATATATTTCTCAAGTAACTCCGTCCTAGCGTTGTAGCACGACGGTGTGCAGTGTCGCTTGCAATTGAACCGTCTGATTACGTATCGATACGAATATTTGACAATCTCTTCGCGACCATGGATGAGTTTCTCGATCTGGTGCTTTTCGAGGCGTAAGTTTTCGGCTGCCTTGAGAATATAGTCAAGTGGGGCCATAGAGCAATCAAAATAGAGCATTGGAAGAATGGTTTTTAGATTGTACTGCAATGCCGCGACGAGCAGTCGAAAATCGAAGTCATCGACTTCACCATTGAAGTCTTCGAACACATCTCCGAGGGCTCTAGCTTCCACGCCATTGAGATTATTTGGATATAAGAGCTCAAGGTGACTTGTGACCACGTTTCGGATAACGCAGAAATCGTACTTTGCGCTCATGCGAAGCAAGGATAGGATGATCGGCAGAGTTGTGGGTTTATGTACGCAATAAAACCTGCAGGTAGAATAAAAGTATATCAGAGGGAGGATCTCTCTCTATAGATCCATGAACTCACTCGATATCATATAACACCATGAGTATGCGATACACATCCTCGTCGCTATCTCCAACCATCTTGACGAGCGGTTTCCCCTCCCAATCGATCCCATCTGAGATGCCTCCTACGTTAGGATCTGGCGTGATTCCGACATTTGGAAGCTCAAGCATGTCCTTGAAAACTGTTGAGTTCCTTGCGAGGACACATCGATGGACACAGTAAAGATGCACGTCGGTCGTGAGCACGATGCTGCCGTCTTCAAACCATAGCGACTCGTGCTGCTTTAAGTTCTGATGGGCTCCGATGTCCAACGTCGTTGAGCTCGAGGTGCTACTGGCTTTCGCGCTTTGGGGGCAGAGTGTCATCGTGGTGAGGACGAAGGAAGGAGATCTAGAAACGTTGACCGCACACCATGACGCGGCCCCTTCGCGTGGCCTCGGCGGCAGAATTCTGCATTGATAGAAGACCCAAGACCGCGGCCTCGTGCTTGTTTTCTTATTGATTTTGCAGTTGAGATTAACAAAGCTAAAACGAACTTCAATATGTGTTCAAGTAAGCTGCAATAAAGAAATAACAATAAGAATATTTTGATTCCCGTACAAAAGACTATCGCCCTCGTGAACTCGAAATGGGAGAAAAGCTTGGGCGCTATCGGCGAATTATATATGGGTGCCACGAAGGCTTACCCATCTCTGAACTACAAGGAATATGGACGAAATGTCAAGATGGTTCTTTCCCCGGTCCTCAAAAAAAGTAAAACTCACTTTGATAGGCCGAATTTCCAACTAATCGCGGTAGGTGTCCTCCCAAGTACCTAAACCGTACAGCTTTGGAATTGAATCCCAAATTTCCAGTCGGAAATCGTCCAGGGTAGCAGAGATTGCTTTCGAGCAAGCCTTGCAAATCGACTCGCGGAGCTCATCAAGTATGGCCACGTCGTCGTTTCGGAGTAACGCTTGAATGGGATTATGCGGAAGTTTAACCACGTATTTGTGAAGCAGCTCCAACCTGGCGGATGAACATATCGACGACGAGCATTGTCGCTTGGGCGCGAATCGTTTGATTCCGTATTGATACGAGTATTCGATCATCCGCTCGCGACCATGAAGGATTCTCTCGATATGTTGTTTCTCTATCTCGAGCCTTTCACTGGCTTTGAGGATCGTGTCGAGTGAGGTCGTAGAGCATTCGAGGTAGAGCATTGGGAGGACGGACTTCATGTCGTACTTGAGTGCAGCGACAAGCAGTTGAAGATCGAAGTCATCGGGGACGGCATTGAAATCTTCGAATAATAGACTGAAGTTTCTATCTTCCATGACACAGAGATCGTTCGGATAGACGTGCTCGAGATGAGTCGTGACCGCGTTCCGGATGCCAGAAAAGTTGTACTTCGTACTCATACGAATCAAGGACAGAATGATCGGCAGAGTAGTAGGTCGATGTGAAGAGTAGAATCTATGGATTCAAACGGTTGTTTTCAGGGAAGAATGTCTCCTGGAAAGATCTTTGAACTCACTCGATGTCGTACAACGTCATGAGGAGGTGATACACGTCCTCGTCGCCGTCGCCAACCATCCTCACGAGCGGCTTCCCCTCCCAACTGTCTTCCCTCACAGCAGTCTCCATCTCGTTGTTCGACGCGTCTCCGACGTTGGGAAGTTCCAGCATATCCTTGAAAACCGTCGAATTCCTCGCAAGGACTCCTCGATGGACGCAGTAAAGATGGACGTCCGACGCAAGTACGATGTTGCCGTCTTCGAACCACAGCGTCTCGCGTTTCTTCGGATTAGAAGGGGTTTCAGCGTCCATCGCAGCTTGATCTTCCGTAGAGCTGCTTGTTCTTGCGCGTTTTGGCGGCGGGGACATCGTGGTGAGTGCGAAGGAGGGGACGCGATGGTCGTGGACACGTTGCGGTCACGGTGGACTCTGGCACATCGCGTTTTTTTTCCTCCGCCCACCACCACCACCGCGATGTCTCCCCCACCCAAACGTGCAAGAACGAGCAGCTCTACGGAAGATGAAGCTGCGGCGGAGGCTGAAGACCATCCTAAACTGAAGCAACACGAAACGCTGTGGTTTGAAGACGGCAACATCGTGCTTGCGACCGACGTGCATCTTTACTGCGTACATCGGGGCGTTCTCGCAAGGAATTCGACGGTTTTCAAGGATATGCTGGAACTTCCCAACGTCGGGAACGCGTGGAACAACGAGATGGAGAGTGCTGTGGTGGAAGATAGCTGGGAGGGAAAGCCCAAAGTGAGGATGGTCGGCGACAACGATGAGGACGTTTACCTCCTCCTCATGGTTTTATACGACGTTGGGTAAGCCCTCAGATCTTACAGAAGGATTTCCGGTCATATGAAATCTTACCTTGTCCGCAGATTCTACTCCGACCACAAACCCACCACTCTACCGACAATTCTCTCCTTGCTTCGAATGAGCACAAAGTACGACTTCTCTCGCATCCGCAGCGAGGTTACAAGTCATCTGGAGCGCGCTTATCCCAGAGAACTTGATGCCATGGGAGAAAGAAACTTTGAAGATCTGTTCCTGAATTACGACGATCTAAGCTCTGATTATGACTTACAACTGCTCGTCGTCGCAGAACAATGCAATTTGAAGAGCATACTCCCGGTCCTTTATTTGGATTGCGTCACATCCCCCATGGACACCATTCTCCAAGCATCGAGGGATCTTCGTCTCAAGAACCATCAGATCGAAAAACTCCTCCGCGGGCACGAACGGATGGTCAGATATGCGCATGAGTACGGGATCATCCAATTTGCACCCCAGCAGTATTGCACGATGTCGTGCACGAAGGCGAGGGGGGAATTGCTCCAGAACTACGTGATCGTCCCACAGGAGTATCCTGTTCAAGCTCTGTTAGAAGAGGAGGTTCCTAATGACGATGACGACGCGAGGCTTCGTAAAGCTATTTGCAAGACTTGCGCGAAAACGATTTCTGCTTCCTTGAAGGAATTTCGATTGCAGGTTTGGAACTCGATTCCGGATCTGTTTGACCTGGGTACATGGGAGGATGTGAGGCGCGATTAGCTGGACGTCCTCCCCTCAAAGTACGTTTGACTTTCAAAAGTCAGCGAATCGATTATCCTGACAATTTGTTTCCTTCTATTCTACTGTTCTTTAGGCTGTATCAATGGTGACAAGTTCGCAGCCCTTCATTCGATTAGACAGTTTATGACTGTACACTATACCCAACATACACGTATATAGTAATGATGAGTTGGATGCTTGCTCCGCGAAGAAATTCCGGAGGAAGAGTCATCGACTCGTCCCCGCCATCTTCGAATTAATCAAGATAGCATGCAGACGTTCGGTGCGATAATGGTAGTTCTTCTCCGTGAATACAGGTGACGAGGACTCCTGACAATTCTCGATCGACACTTCAAGGAAGGCGAGTAGAGCCGTACGGCTTCGAAACGCGACTTCGATGTGGATTACAACGAATAGTTACCGTTGGTTTCGTTGAAACCAGATAGAGGAGACTCAGGAGAGGACTTCGCCCATCTCAGTTCCAATCTCCAAAATGTCCTTGTTGGAGACGGATGTGTAGTTTGCGAACATGCTCTTGTGAATTCGGTATAGTACTATAGTAGTAGTAGATGGAAGAGTGTTGCGAGCACGATTTCCCGCACCGCCGTACTTGAAAATTCCGTGAGGTTTCGGTTTCTTATGACTTGAAGATATTCCATCGTAGACCAAATAATCGATAGACCTTGCCTGCTTTGAACGACGAGCCATGATGAAGTGCGAGAATCCGATTGAAGTCGTCATCGTCGTCGACGACGACGAGGCCAAATAATGACGCGCGATTCCGAGCCACGCTGAGACATCTTTCTCTGCAACGTCCACGACATCTATGGCATCACGAGCCAAACGGCGGAGATCAAGCTCTAGTTCAAGCTCGCAAGATGACAAGAATACGGATAGATCCTGTTCGAATCTGAAACCTACTCCTCACGATGCACTTTGGTTCAAAGACGGTAGCATCGTGCTCGCAACGGATGTCCATCTTTATCGTGTTCACGAGGGTGTCCTTGCGCAGAACTCCTCTGTTTTCAAGGACATGTTCGATTTCCCGACGTCCGGAGAGCGAGGAGATGCAGATGGTGGTGTTTCAGCGAGCGCGGAGGAATGGGATGGGGTGCCGCTGGTGAGGATGGTCGGCGACAGCGACGAGGATGTCTATCACCTCCTCATGGCGTTATACGACCGCGAGTGCGTTATCCTCATTTCTCTGGGTTCTCTCTGCCTTCTGATTGAACTTAACGTCTTTCTATAGATATCATCAAACGAACAAACCTACCACTCTTCCAATAATCCTGGCTCTGCTCAGTTTGAGCACCAAATACGACATCCCCACCCTTCGACGAGAGGTCATCGATCACCTCGCCATCTTCTACCCAAGTAGACTTACCAAGGGGCTCAGATATCCCGGTACCTCTTTATTCAAGAAGAAGTACGTCATTCCGAAGGACGCCAACTTCCAACTCCTCGCCGCAGCGCGTCGTTATGACGCGAGACCTATCCTTCCAATGCTGTTCTACGAGTGCGCTGTCGAACCTTGGGATTCGATCTTCGAATACTCAAAACTCCTCGACTCCGAAGACTTCCAGAGAATCATCACTGGTCGAGAGAAATTGTCAACAGGAATTTACAAATTCGGCAGAACGGTGCTACATCCTCACGATAGCTTTCATTGTTCGTCCGGTGTCTGTTCCAAGGCTAGGATGGACCTATTCATTCAATGGATGGAAAACGGTGAATATAACCCCCAGGCGTACCCGCTCGAAGCCTGCGCGAACGGCCTGAGCGGAATTGGCGAGGAGGAAGATCTTGTAAATCTCTGTCCAGGTTGTGTGAGCGGAACACCTCAATTATTGGAGTATTTCCAATGGGTCTTCTGGGACGCTCTACCAGCAGTCTTTCGTCTGGACGATTGGGAGACCTTGGAGAAAGAGTTAGCATGAGACGAAGTCGGCTCTCTCGTAAATGTGAGTCTCTAGAAAAACTTTCATTCTCTGCGTACGTGGCACGATGTATTGACTTGTCTTTTTATCTAGCCATTTCATCGATCTGTACAGGATCTACGTCTGCGAAGTCAATCGATACATTTTGGCGTGTCATCGCGAGCTCACAGCACGATCACGTCGTGGCCAAGTCTCCAGCGTTATCATCTCTTCCTGCCGGAGTCCTCGACCTCCCCCAATTTGACGTTCCGACTTTTGTTTATTGTTAGGATGATCTACCGCGGAACTAAGATAAGGTACTAGTAGGGGACTGATCCTCCCAGTGATTGTGTAAGGACGAAAGGGAGCGATACAGTGATTACAACGCTTGGACGCGACATCAAGATAGATTTTGGAATTTGCATTGCTCATAGTCTCAAGAAAGAGAGCTTCACATGTAAGACTGCCGGACGAGTTCGGTGTTTGCTTCCTGAAGAGATTCCGGAGGCTGAGGCATCGACGCGTCCCTATTCTAGGCTAGGATCGTCGAGAGAGCCATGATCGTAAGCGGACGCTCGGTGCAAAATTTAGCAGATATAGAGGTGACGACGTGCCCAGAAGACTTCTCTCTTTCGGGACCTCCGTCGAGCGAGCACTAGATGACCATTAGTTCTACAGGATAGACAAGTAGAGCCAAGTAATAACGTTGATCGCCGTAGAAAGGCTACCATCACCGTCTTCAGCCGTCCAAGCTCAGGGCACTCTGTCTTCTTATTTTCATTGCTCGAATATTCGCTCTGGCAGCCTCCCCGACATCGATATGCTTCTGTGCGTCCTCCATGATGGTCCGGATACGCAGGATCAAGGAAATAAATAAAGCAGCTTGAAGGAGAGCATCGAATGTCGTCCCAGATTGCGCGGCTTCCGGCAAGGAATCGGTACGTAAAATCCATAGCATTTATCAGACAGAGTATCGTCGTGGTAGATAAAGCGGGTGACTCGACAATGCCATCCGAAAGCGTATGTGGTGGGACGAAACCTTTGGAGTTACTTCAGATATGGAGATGCAGCCATGACCCGTTCGTTCGCGCCGTACAGAAATGATTAGATTCGATTTCGTAGATCTAGATCTTATGCGACGTATCGAAATAACTGGATGAATAGACGAGTCAATGCGTCGTGCCATGCACGCAGAGAATGCAGATCTTCGAAGGACTCACATTTACGAGAGAACCAACTCTGTCTCAAGCCACTTCTTCTTCCAAGATCTCCCACTCGTCCAAACGAAAGACGTCTGGCAGGGCGTCCCAAACAATGCATTCGAAGTATGATAATGAATGCGGCGTTTTATTCACGCACGACTGACGAAGTTTTGCAAGATCTTCCGCTTGTCCGAGCCCATGAAGGCCATCCGCGCAGGCATCGAGCGGGTGAATGTGCTGCGTATACTCGTTGAAGTCCAGCCAGCGCACGAAGAGTTCCATCCTGGTTCTAGAACAAACATCGGACTGACACTGCTCGTGAGGGCGCAGCACGATTTTGCCGAACTTGTAAACCGCAGATGCTAGCCTTTCTCGACCCATGACGATTCTCCTGTAATTTTCGGCGTCGAGAAGACTTGAACTCTCAAAGATTGCATCCCAAGGCTCGATGGCGCACTCGTAGAACAGCATCGGGAGGATACGTTTCACGTCGAAAAGAAGCGCTGCAGCGAGCAGTTGGAACTTGAAGTCCTTGGGAGTGTCGTGCATCTCGTCGAATAAGGGCGTGTCGTACTGTTTAGACCACTTTTTAGGTCTAGTCGGGTAGTAGATCTCGAGGTGTTGGATGACCTCTCGTCGGATGGCTGGGACGTCGTACTTGGTGGATAAGGCGAGCAGGGATAAAATCTTCGGAAGTGTGGTTGGCTTGTTTATTTGATGATATCTGTAGGTGAAAGATAGGTTCAAGTAAGCATTAGGAAGCATATAAAGAGGGAAGGATAACGTACTCGCGCTCATACATCGCCATGAGGAGATGGAAGACATCCTCGTCACTGTCGCCAACCATCTTAACCAACGGCAGTCCTTCCCATTCTTCCGCGATCAACACAGCACCACCCGTCTCCCCTCGCTCTCCAATCGTCGGTAAGTCGAACATGTCCCTGAAAACGACTGAGTTCTTCGAGAGGACGCTCTTGTGGATACGATAGAGGTGGACGTCCGTCGCCAGCACGATGCTGCCATCTTCGAACCAGATCGTTTCGTGAGGAATCGGTTTTGAATCCGTGCTGGAGAATATATCGCTTGCGTTTTCTTCTTGAGAGATTGAGCTTGAGCTCAATGCTGGACGTTGAGTCTGTGATGCCATTGATGTCGTGGACGTTGCGGAGAAAATTGACTCGCCGTGACTCGCGCATCCATCGAGCTCACTTGACCACGAGCCACGAGCTCGGCGACGTCGACGGCCAGCCAGAACTCTCGCACTTCATCAAATAATGGCCCATCGTTCAAAGCGCGCAAGGTCGAATAGCGGATCGACGATAGGAGTGCATGAAGATGAGCCTTTGGACGAGCAACCAAGCAAACCTCAGCCTAAACCACACGAAAAACTCTGGTACGACGACGCGAGCATCGTGCTCGCAACCGACGTCCATCTATATCGAGTTCACAAGAGCATGCTCGCGAATTACTCGACCGTCTTCAAGGACATGCTGGAGATTGGCACCGATGGAGGGGACGGCGGCGATGGAGGACGCGTTGATCCAGACCGTTATGACGGGCTACCTCTGGTCAGGATGGCTGGCGACAGCGACGAGGCCGTATCTCATCTCCTTATGACGCTGTATGACCGCGAGTGCGTTATAATACTTTCTATCTTCTGTATCTGGACGGCTGATCATCATTCTCAAGTTTCTATAACACACACGAACCAACGAAGTTCTCCGTCATCACATCGTTGCTTTTCATGAGCACGAAATACGACATTCCATCCATCCGAGCACAGGTCATCAAGCATCTTCAAAGATATTATCCCGTCCATGCTTCCGAAAGGTTTAAGGCGTCAGACGTCAATTTGTTCGATGAAGATGCGCCTGACGACTACGACTTTCGATTGCTGGCTGTCGCGCAACAATGCAACGTCCGCCGCCTCTTGCCAATGCTGTACTACGAATGCGCATCCAGCTCGCTCCCGTCAATATTCAAGTCGTCCGATAACCTCGATAAAGAAACCCTGCAAAAAATTCTCATCGGACGCGAGAAATTACTGAAGTTATCCTACGATTTCGGTATCCTCGTGCTTTTTCCTGGTGAAGATTGTGCTACTGCGGCATGTTTCAGGATGAGGAGACAGATGATATCGACATGGACGAAAATTTATACTCCAAATAATAACGATCGGCAGTTACCCATCGACGCTATCTCACAAGGGCTCTTGGTCATGACTGATCGAGATGTGGCCGTGTGCTATGAATGCTTCCAAAAATCCGCGAGGGCCAGAGCAGACTTCAAGTATCAGTTCTGGGAAAAGTTACCAAGTATCTTTGGACTGGGTTCCTGGTACGAGGTTATGGTTGGCGAATGAGATCGGATACCCTTGCATGAAGGTGAGTTTGTTCGAGATCTCTCTTCGTGTTCGTTTCTTTTACTAATTTTTATGTCTCTCCATCGGCAAATGAATTTTTATTCGTCAAGTTTGTCCTTCAAGTCATTTCGTCTACGATCTGCAACATCCAACTTACCGTTGTATTTATCGACTATTTATCTGCTTGTCAGAGTGTGCATGTAAAGTAAATGATGCTTCGTTGATGATGCAGTTCTTCTTATGATTTTTCGGTAGCTGATTTACAAATGCGTTCATTATGTACAGTGCGATGGAGTTGATACGATTACTCTAGATGATCGGGGATGCAAGAGAAAAGGAACGTACATGCGACAAATTGTGATGAAATAACTGAAATCTAGATAAATCAGTGAAGAAAGGAGTGCAGATGTCATCTATAGCACTTACTGTCAGGGACTTTCCGACTCCGACTCGGTTTCAAGATCATCATCTTCCAAATCTCCCCAATTCCCAAGATTGAATATACGTGGTAGACCACCACAGAACCCCGTTCGAAAAAAATGTAAGCGAACGGACGATTCGTCCACGCAAGTACGACAGAGCTGTGGGTATTCTTCGCTCTTTCCCATCCCCTTAATGCCACCCGAGATCGCACCCAGCGGGAAGACGTTAGGGGTGTATTCGCAGTTGATCCAACGTAAGTGCATCCGTGCTCTGGTGTCGAAGCACAGATCATTCCCGCATTTCATGCACGGTTGGAGCATCGTTCTGCCGAAGTTCTTAATCCGCGTGATTAAAGTTTCGCGACCAGAGATGAGCCTCTTGAAGTCTTCGGGGTTGAGTTGGTTCGATTGCTCGAAGATCGTATCCAGAGGCTCGATGGAACAGACATAGAATAACATCGGAAGTATGGATCTCACGTTACAGCGACGTGCTGCAGCAAGTAATCGGAAGTTAGCGTCCTTCGATGCGTCTTGGTCCTCGGCGAATACTAGTAGACGCATATGTGGTGCACTTTCGGGGTGGGTGGTGTAGTAAAGCGATAGATGTTGGATGACCTCTCGTCGGATGGCTTGGAAATCATATTTTGTGCTCATTTCAAGCAACGCCAGAATTATCGGGAGGGTGGTAGGTTCGTTTACCTGATGATACCTTCAAGAACACATAGATTTCGTTTAGGCAAGAACGATAAGACAAAGAGAGATTAAAGACGCACTCGCGATCGTACATGTAAGGGAATTGGGTTATCACACTGTCTTTGGTCGTTAGAAGGTCGCACACGAATAGATAATTAT
>KQ086122.1:0-52740 GCA_001020605.1 Schizopora paradoxa | reverse complement strand
ATTTCTTATCTGAATTCGCATTCAGACCTATTCCATATATAGAATTCGGACGAGGTCGAAACTTCATTCTGTAAGCTAAATTTAGATCGGCATTCCGTCCTGATTTGAGTATAAAATTTGATTTCGGATAAAGTCCGAGTCCGTTCGTAATTGTGAATTTCGACTTTCTATTGTTGTTTCTATTTCAATCCCTAATCAAGTAAAGTGCCGCTAATTATCCAATTATGTACATAAACTACAGATTCCCATAGGTTTGTAAATTTAGCATGGGTCTAAATTATATTTCCCCCGGTGTGTTGCTTTCCATGCAGTGGTTCCAAAAATCCTTTCTGCTGTATAACACATCGATTCCCGATCTTTGAAGCTTGTAGGAATAATTTTGAAGACTTGAGGCGGTTCGGCAGACGCGTCGACTGTTTCGAAAGACGGAGGAAGTGAGAAGTAGCAAGTCCAAGCAAGTCGGACACAGGTTCGGTTGGGCGCGTCGTGCTTGCGCGGCCACCACCATCACGGACATCGTGAAAGCGTGAAAGCTTCACATCTACGAATACATCTACGACAATAAGCAGCCTCAGTAGAGATCCTGAAATAAGGAGGGGATTGGTTGGATATCGTTTTGGTGCGTGGTCCGGTATTTTGGTTGCAGACACAGCTGAACTTCAGGTTCAAGTTGGAGCCAAACGATCCGGAAAGTATCGTGCTAGTTTCGCTAGACTAGTACTCGACGTGCATCCGACGTCTAGATGTGTAACGGGATGGATAATGAGGCCCACCGAATGACGAAGACGCAATGCCACCAATAATCCTATCCGAGGTTGATGATATCCGGGTCAAGTTGAAGTCCAAGGGGATCACCAGCTCTCAGGCTAGCTTGTGTGGTTGGTCATGGTGAGTGTTGGTATCCATCCTGTCGAACCATTCAAATTTCTGCAAGACATTGTCTCGAAATATCTTCCCCTCTTCCCTCGGGATCCAATTTGAATCCGATCATCGACCATGAGCGACTAAAGCTGTACCGTACTATATCCTCCTCAGTCAACAAACGCTCACTAAAAGGGGGTTTGGTTCGCCACACCTCCGAGAAGTCTGGCGAATACCATATGTTTTGAGTGCGTCCTGTGAGGCGTCTATCACCCGAAGATTGAGAGAAAAAACTGCGAACGTTCCCAAAGGTCTTCTTTTCACTGTGATCTCCATTGCCCGAGAAGGAGGCTTGGCGGAAAAACTATTGAAGCAATCTCCAGTTATAGGTAAGTATTCGGTTTATACCAACTCACATCACCGGTCGTGTACTAAGAACTTTGTCCTTATGCCGTGTTGTATCTGCAGGTTCTGACGCAACTTGAAGAGCGATGCCCTCGGCTATCGAAACCCGAAGCTCATCGAAGAGTCTAATGCCCCTCTTGAAGCGGCAGATCGACCGGTACATTGCTGTACTGATGCTCTCCCCGACTCGCCGATCTCACTTAATCATGATCATCTAGCGGCTGGCGATTCCAGACCCGCCAAGGACGCGACACTCTTGATGACTCTTCGATCTGCACAACGCCCCTTCTTTGTCGTACGCCGGTAAGGACTGAAGCGCAACGACCATCGTCTTGACTGAGGTTATTTCTCTTCATTTAGGTATTCCCTGGCGATGTGTCCCATCGAACACCTTGCTAGAACGTCTTATACTCTGAAATCGACTTCTTACGAAATCGATTCTTCGATCAGTAGGTGAAGACGATGTTATCCGCTAATGGCAATGCTCTGCTGACCCCGCCTTCATTTCTGAAGTTCATAAAAGACGGCTATGCAAATTCCTGAGCAGCCTTGAGCCGTTCCATTCGCGCCGCTATGTCACTGGTTATCAAGGCAGCCGCGCAAGCGAAAGTCGTAAATGTGAGTTTTCGTAAATATCTTCTGTAAAGCGAATCCTTGACTTCGACTGGTCGTTGCAAAGTATGTAAACCGTGAGTGTCAAACTCTCCTCTCTAGTTGCGACGAGCGCATCAAAAAGCTGACAACATACCCGGCATGTTTTCCCCTGGCGGAACAAGTCTGCTCAACGTCGCTTCTGGTGAGCACACAATGACATACACATGATAAGAATTGAAGCCGCTCATTCGGCGGTCCCGTTATCGATAACGTCGCTAGGTTTATGATACTTTCCTCAATATTGATGTCGAGGTAGTGTTCCGTTATCTGAGTTCAAGGTCATCTTCTCACTGCCTTTCTCTGTTGACGTAGCTCAAGTACATGTGGTTCAGAAAGTGGACATTCGTGGAGTGCGTTTACGTCGCATCGAAGTATCTGGCGTTTGTAGATGGCGCTCTCACAGTTCGCCGTGCGTGAGCCTCTGTATCGAACTCTTTTTCCTGCCGCTAAATTGAAATCTATTCATCGGCACAGTTCTTCTCCAACCTGGGATCCCTCCTCAAGTGCGTACCCTGGGCGCCATTTCTAACGAAACGCACCTCTTATCTCTTTTTGGACCAGGAATGCATGAGATTGTACAAGACAGATGTTTGTGAGTGATCACTTTGCGAGAACCTCAGATTGATGTACTGACGTGCATGAAACCGGATCAGACTTTATCTTGGTGGGCGGAATGCTAGCTGAAGGTGTGAATTTTTAGCGAATCCTGCTCAAGGAATCTATCCTCGATGATTTTCAAGGTTCTTATGCGATTGTAGTGATACTGCAATGTCAAGCATGGGCAATATGGGGTCTTTCTTCCTACGTCCTCGCATACTTGGTCGTGACGGACATGGTGTGCAAACACGCAACGAAATTTATTCTTTGATTCTAAACTTGTATCAATAGGTCATTGTCGCATTGGCGTTCTATGGAGTTGTTGGTTCGTTCAAGGGCCTGCAATTTGTGACGTCCTTATTGCCAACGATACGGCCATGTTTTCCCGAGGATCTCCTGTCGGGTCATTCAGTTTTCATCGCTTACATGAGTCTTATTGTGGCGGAAGTCAGTAAGTGCCAAATTCAAGCTTCACGGATACCCTGAGGCTCACTCCCCTGAACAAGATGTTCTCGCTCTCATGTTGTGGAAGAGATACGTTGAATGTAAGAACTATATCAGGGCATATATAAACCTCCTCAAAACGATTTGTTTTCTTTGCTTTTAGGGCGCGGAAATGGGGTTCCCTTATTTCAAGTCCTCTATCGAGATGGTTTGCCCCATTTCATATTCTCCTACGTAAATTTCTAATACGATTATAGGGATGGTCTACCTTTTCTGCTTGTTCGGTACGTACAAATTGGAGTGTAGTCGTAATCTTCTGTGAGTAAATTCTTGATTCTGTAGCATTATCAATTGGGAACGTCTTATTTTACACAACTCAAGACAAGGTTAGTTGCTCGACTCTGGGATGGAAAATGTTTTTGAAATATATATTTATTATAGTCGTTGTATTGGATGCTCCTTCCAGAGTGAGTTTCGAGGGTCGTCTGCTCGCAGTGCACGAACATCTCATCCATTTCAATAGGATGCAACGTATAGGACATGCGATTTTAGCAGCGAGACTTCTCTTGGACGTCCGCGCTTGCGCAGATCGCGGCTATAAATCTGGCTTAGACCTGCAGTCGGAAGACGAAATCTCGGCGGAATCGGAATCCCAAGAACTCGAACGCATAGGCGGCTCGACGAGTGAGTGTGCTTCAACAACGTTGTTCTCATGAAAATTTCTCTTATTACCCGACAGTTTATTTCGCAGCGCAAGATGCAATCGACCCAAGGGCTGCCATTGGAGTTAACAGTTTCGGTTAAGAGCCGTGATTTCTCGCCGTAGCTTCTCCCTGTGGGTGGATGGGGAATCCCAAGTACATCTTGATACCGCTCAGTTCGAACAAGCTTGGACACTTGGATCGGTGCCGTCACGCCCTGGATCCGATCCTCGTATCTCTTCGTTCGCTCTCGACTCTTCGCGATGATGTACTTCGACCACCTGTCTTCCGCGGAAAAGGCTTGAAACTTCACAATGAAATAGGGACTTCCGACGCCGAAGAAGATCTTCAGGTCGGATTGGACTCATTATGGACTGAAACTGACTCTACTTATCTACATGCCTACTAACTGACCTGCACCAGGAATAAGATTTGATTTCCTGAGAGCGTTCTCTGGTTCTGCATGGGCTTTTCGGACGACGTGAGCTAAAATTTCGGATGGTCAGTGCGCGGGAAGGGTGATAGCCTATGTTCATCGAGGCTATGCACCGACATTACGGTTGCAATAGTCAGTTGCAACCATCTATTGGTTCGAGCAAGGGAAGGTGAGCGAGCATGTACTCATACTAGTTCTAGTACTGACCGACGAGTAATACGTTAGGTAAAACTTGAGTAAACGTTTCGTACGAGTTCCCCTCATCGAATTTTTACTTTCCGATGTTCGCCTTTTCGTCTATAACATCCTGATCCCATGACGCGTTTTCACTTTCAACGCACGTTCCCATTTCTTCTCGCCGGTATCCTATTGAACCCAGCAATAAAGCTTTATCAAGCATTTAACTTTGCCGATTTGTAACCCGCACGGTTTGGCGAGATAACGGGAGTCGGACGTAAGTGCTGCCCTTTTTTCAGAGATTTCATCACTCATCCTGTTGCCGACGAAGCTACCACTTTAAAGTTCGAATCCGAATTCGCTCGGGCACTTTGACGTTTTAGAGACGGTGGAAATGTATCCATCCGCTGCTAGCAACGCTCAGCACTAACCAGCACTATCTATGAAACTTCATAAAAAGACGGGCAATTTCGCCAGCCAACCTCTTGGCCTTCGCTGCGCGAAACGCTTTCCCCGACCTCCTAAAATACCCCCTTCATTTTCAACAGAGCTATGTCTCTGCAGTCAGCAGAACAGGCATTGACTGTCAATGTGAGTACTTTCTTCTCAATTTGAAAGTCAGCGTGACTGATAGTCTTTGATGGATAGTTTGTGAATGGTGGGTGAAAAGCCTTTGTAGCTAAGTGAACCTGAAACGATACTTTGGGTTCCTCTTTCTTGGGTGAAAATAGTGTGTTCTGTAACGCTACTGGTGAGTTTCATCGCGCTCGAATCATGCCTAAATGTAGAGCCGCTCATTCGGCGACCCGTTGCTGATAACGTCGTTAGGCTTATGACACGTTCCTTAACATTGAAGACGAGGTCGGTCACCGGTTACTGGAGGTTGCCATGCTGCTTATCTTCGAATTTGTTGTCCTGCATGTGGCCACGTCTGACATACAGCTCAAGTTCATATGGCGAAAAGAATGGACTTTCGTAAAATGCGTGTACATCGCATTGAAATACCTTGCGTTCGTCGACGGTACCCTCACAATTTATTGTACGTAATATTTTCATTGATTTGTTACCCTGCCGCCGATCCAATTCATCTTGCTCGTTTAGTCCTTCTCCAGACCGACTTACAACCAAAAGTTCGTACTATACGCCCTTATCGGAGATAGCTAATTGCTCATATTCTTCTTCTCTAGCAATGCATGAGTGTGTATATGACAATCGTTTGTAAGAAGACGCACTCTATGACTTCAGCACCAAACTCATTTACCTCCCTTCTCGCCGTTTTTGAGATGTTATGTGGGCCGGCGTACTCCTCGCGGAAGGTAATTAGATTATTACATGATCTCGCTTGATTCCGCTGACCTACATTTCTGTATTCCTAAGTAATACTTCAATGCCATGCATGGGCACTCTGGGGACTTTCGCGCTACGTACTGGTGTACCTGATGGTGACTGATTTGGTTCGTGCATTGTTTCGAACCCCAGAATTTAACTGATAATGTCTTGATGCTAACATTAGCTTGTCGTATCTTTATCTTTTCTAGTATTATTTCACTCTTTTGGAGGGATTCAATGTAAGTCGAATTCCGCGATTTCTATTGAACGAATTTGACGTCTTTTCGCCTCGTCTTACTACGATGACTCGCAGTTTTATCACCGTCCCCACTGCCTATGCTACGGACATGCTTTCCAGAGAAGCTCACAAGTGGAAAGGCTGTCTACATCAGCTACGTCTGCCTAATAACGGTGGAAAGCAGTACGTGTAGATGCTTATGCCTATGCTTTATACTGAAGATTTCTTCTAAAAATATAGATATACTTATCCTGATGCTGTGGAAAGGATTCGTCGAATGTGGGTATTTTAGTGATTCGGCTTCTTCAGCTCTGTTTCGTACCCTCTTGAACTTGGTGTTGATGTGACAGGGCGCGGCAGCAAGATTGCGTTGGTTCATATTTTATATCGAGATGGTGAGCAATCAACGCTCTGCAGTTCTTTCAATTTTCGCACTTAAGAAAATTCATAGGAATGGTCTACATTTTCTCTATGATCGGTGCGTACGCAAATGGTTTGGGAGTTTATCGTTTCTTATTATTCGGAAAATAAGTGATATCGGTGGCCAACTTGTTGTTCGTGACCGTACAGGATGGTGTAAGAATCTTTCATTTCTCGTCTAGATATATGTTGACCGATTGCTCATTGGTTCTGCCTCCTTATCATCGTGGCATGGGAATAGTCGATGTATTGGATGTTACTGTCAGAGTGAGCCTTCGAATCTGTTAGATGGATTTTGGCCATTTTCTAAGCGCTGACTACGACGCCGTAGGGCCCAGCGAATAGGGCACGCAATCTTAGCGGCACGTTTGGTCCTGAACGTACGCTCGTGCGCGGAACGAAGTCAAGAAGGCAATTTACAATCAGGGGACGAAGATGTGATGAGGGCACGGCAGATCATATCTGACGTCGTACGGGGCGTATCAACGAGTGAGTGACCGTAGTCTGCTTCTTTGCTTTGGAAGCAAATCAACAACCTATTTCGCTCGCAGTCAACTTCGCTCAGGATCGAGAAGACGCAGAGGCGTCGCTGCAATTCGCGGTTGATAATCGAAGTCTCCCAGACGAGCCGCGAATGACAGCTTGAGGTCCAACATTGCTTTCGGCGAAGTGAGACGCTGTTCCATACTGGATTGAGCGGATATCTGTGTATTGTTATTTTAAAAAGCGGTGCGGGCACCGTCTCCTTGATGATCATTCAAAGGACGTTCTTCGATTTTCAACATCTTTGCTGCTCCGATGCATCCCTCATCGCCATCTCCAAATTGAAAGGTCGGTGAGAGATTCATTGACGATAGTATTTTGCCGTGTACGCAAGCCAGCTGGCTATATGCATCGATATGTTGCGCAGATACAGGTAGAAAAGGTAAGTCTTTGTTGCGCGAATATATTCTTGCTAATGCAACTAATAATATAGTCAACCAGTGTAAAAATACCACAGTTCTTCGTAATCCGTCGCATTGCAAGCAATCGCTGAGTACTGGATCCTCCATAGTTAATTTGGTGCGTCGATGGTACGGCATTTATTTCTGGTTTTCATCGGTGATTTGACAGATTGCGAAGGCCATTCAGACACTCCTAGAGGACTTCTGTAGGAGGCGCATCTGTCATTGATGCGACTCACGAACTACTAAGAGTCGGGGTGTTCGCTTCGTGCGACCTTGGATTACTATCGATGTCTGGACATCTTGAATTCCCTCAGTCGCTGGTCGAAGAATTTTACATCCAGCTGGCTGTTCGTGCATTCATCGTCAAGGTGCGCGACTTGTTACACCCATTTTCATAGGTTCACTTGCATTTATATTGACTGTGACAGTACGTAAACTGTGAGTCAATTTTGACACTTAGCGTGAACACAGAACTCATCTTACGTTGACAGTGAGCGCATTCATATTTCTGGTACGCTCCCCAGCCGGAACGCGTCATTTATCCAGCTTATCATTACGCAAAGGTCTATCACTGCATTGTGAACATGGACGACGAAGTAAGCCCCTATGACGCAGAGTTGCATAGCGAGGATATCTGACGAACGCTCAAAGATCACTTATATCTGGAGAGAAAAGTGGAACTTTTCCAAGTGCATATACATCGCAACCAAGTACCTTGCCTTCTGCGATGGCCTTATCACGTTCGTTTGTGAGTTGAAAAATTTGCGCATCGACGGATCCCGACTCATTCAAATCGATGCCAAATAAATGCAGATTTATTCAACACAAGTTTACGACCCTCGGTAAGACGACAAATATCTGAATAGCGTCAGTGCTCATTCCTCACCAAGAACTGTGACGTGCTCTTCGGCGCGATAGTCTGTACGTCAAACCTTCGATACGATCATGCGTTTTCTCAGGTTGACTTTCAAACAGATAGCATGGCTGTAGGCGTCGTAATAGCTGAAAGTAAGTGTCAATCTCTATTAATATAGGTCGAAATTCTCACTTTTTGACCTTGAAGCCATTCTTGTGATACGCACATGGGTTGCTTGGGGGCTTTCGAGATACATATTCTGGTATCTCACCCTAGCGGTTGTAGTAAGTTGTGACTTCAGTGATACATTTCCTCAATTCCTACATACCTCACATTCCGATCTAGGCAGCGAGTGCAGCCGCGGTGTTCATAATTCAAGCCCATCCTGAGGGGAAGTCGCCTTGGCCCAAGCGTATGTCCCGGCAATTTATAGCTTGTGACAACTCGTAAATAAAGGACATGTAATAGACGTGCCTTCTCCTATTCCTGCGGTACTAAATTGTGTCAACGATGGTCCGGCTGGCATCAAAGAGCAGTATTTGAGCTTCGTTTGTGTCATCATATTCGAACTGAGTACGTATCCTTTTTATCATTCGCGCATCATTTTGATGACGATACTGTAGACTTTCGAACTGTTCGTCAGTCACGGGTCACAGGCACCTTGACGAACCGAAAAATTCACCGCTGTCCCGCGTCACAGGCGGCTTTGACCAAAAATCGAGGTGTGTCACGCCCATTTGTTGGCCTCAGGACGCAAAAATTTCGCTCGCGCCGCTTCGCGGCGCCTAAATACACCAGGAAGTCACGGCTCCCGAGCTTGCTGACGAAAACCGAACCTGGTACAGGCGGTCACGCGTCACAAAGACTGACGAACAGTTCGAAAGTCTACAGTATATGCATTGCAGATATTCTGCTGTTAACATTGTGGATCATGGGCTTAAATTTGACTTGTATGTTGCCACTTACTTGACGATGAATTATCGGAATGATAGTTGGCCAGGGTGGCGCGATCGCAAGACGTATCCTCTAATTTATGTGTTCTACCGCGACAGTGATTACCCGATTTCCATAATGCACGTTGATGTTTCGCTAATTTTTCATTTCCAGGCCTTGCATACATAGCATTTCTTCTAGGTATGTTCAACGGGAATTCGTATTTTAGCCATTCTCATAAAACAGCTGTTTCTACCGCGAACGTCATCCTGCTCAAATACGAGAAAAACGTGCGTCCTTCACTTTTTTTATTGGTAACTACGTCTACTAATATAGCGGACTATGCATAGATCTTGTATGCGCACATTTTTATGGAGTATGTACAGCCAGGCCATAGACTTTCAACGCTGGAGCTAATCATCAACATCTGAAGGCCTCAGCGTATCGTACACGGCGTGTTCTCGGCACAACTGGTCCTCAACGCACGCAAGTACTCACGGGATCTCTCTGCAAATACGTCGGGTGACTGGGGATGGTTTCAATCCAAAAACACTATGCCTCTGGCATTTCGAGCTATGAGCGGGAGTGGATCGGATGGTTGTGGGGAAGCTATTGAGCTAAATGAACTCGGCCAGTCATCTTAGCTCATCCATAGGGGTGTCAGCGACTTCATTACATACCCTCAATCTTGCACGTATCTACTTTCTCTGCTGTACGAACTCGAAGACAAACCATCTTTGACGCGCCTGGCCCAGTGTTTCAAGTTGATGTCGTCCTAAGCAGGCTGCATGGGGTCTGTATAAGAATTACTAGCTCAATGGCTGATGGGGCGCTGAATCATTGGTTGAGCACTGGCAAACGTTGCGAGGCCCGAAAGATTCTTTGAGATTATTTTTTGGACATTATACGTGCATATTCTCGGAAAGCGCCCGAGCTTGGAACAGACGCCCAATGAGCTCGGCCCGGATTTCGAGATGCTCCGGCGTTTCCCGTCCAAAGCCAAGCGACTCGTTTGGTTCGAATCGCGTTGCTCTCCTTCTTTCTTTTGGCCCCACCTCTCAACCTCTCCTGTCACGCTCCTGCTTTCTGCAGCTGAAATCATGTCGATGGGATTTGTGGCCATTCTGATACATGTACGATAAGAATCTTAGGATGGTCGAATTGCGTCACGGTCAGTAATTCATCTTTTCGACCATCGAGCATCTTGTGACGGAAACATACGTAGTTCTTCGAAGTTAGAGCATCCGAGTCACTTCCTACCCAATATCTAGCACAATGTCCGAAATTCAAGGCTATGGACGGGCTGGATTATCGGAATAGTTTGTGATAGAATGGCTTTGTGATCTCAGGCTGTCCGAGTGGTCAGTGGGAACCTTTGTCGTGCTCGATATAGCGGTGCGGTTGCTTGCATACATTGTTCGCTGTGGATAACTGACAGATGGACAGATGGGAAGCTGTCATGCACTCGCATAAAACGCAGCGTGTAGCTCCCAAAGGATGCTGCGTACCTACAAGTCCCCGATGTCGAAGTCGGGCCAGCAGCCATTAATATTACTGCCGCCTCAAGTAATTGTCGAATTTGCTGGCGAGGCGCTCAATGTCAAGGTATGCTCATACTCATGTCTATGCAGGCATATGAAGTGACTGACAATAACATGCAAATTTGGTGACTATCATTTTGCTCGCAGTATGTGAACTGTACGTGAAATTCGATGGATTGAACCATGTGTATCAGCACTGAACCACATCCCGCTTTTTAGTGAGTGCGATGACGCTCCTTGTATGTCTTAGTACTGAAGAGCATTGCCTGAAATGACTAACCGGAGGGAGGTTTACCACTCAGCGCTGAATATTGATGCGGAGGTCAGTGATTTCGTCTATCTGTCTGGACAGATTTATTTCATAACTTCTCCAAAGGTGAAGTATATCTGGGCCTCCAAATGGAGCTTTTCAAAATGCTTGTATATTATGACAAAATACCTCGCGTTTTGTGACGGCGCGATGAATCTCATCTGTATGTACTGCTTTTATCGACCGTTCCCGTTCATCATTGTTGTTCCTCATCAACAGATCTTTTCAACACGAACTTCCGTCCGTCGGTACGCTATAAATCATATCAGCTTTGCTGTAATTGATGCTTCTAACATAGACTTGCTCAATTCTTTACTCGTCCATAATATGTGAGCGGTCAATTTGTTTGATACTCGTCTCGTCTCAACGTCCTCAACGTTCTCTGTCAGATTCAATTCTGCTGGGTGTTGTAATCGCTGAATGTTGGTGTCAACCCCTCCCAAAATCTATGTTCAACAGTTTATCTTCTCTTCCTTAAGCCATTCTTCTGGTCCGCACATGGATTGCCTGGGGTCTTTCACGCATCGTGTTTTGGTATATGATTTTCGTGTTAGTTGTGAGCCTCATCTTTTTCTTCGATATTTAACTACGTAACTCAGTCTTTTGCCTTTGCTATCGTTGCATCCCCAGGCGGCCACTTCGCTTTCGCTTTTCATAATTCATTATCATGAACATGGGCCACTGCAATGGATATCACGCGAGTTTACCACCATTTTCGCGAATTGCTGTATATTGATTTTCGTTGCTGCAGATGTTGAAGCCGACATACCAAAAATCAGGAATTGCTTTCTTTATAACACAGGGGGGATCGAAGAGCAATATCTGAGCTTCGTTTGCCTAATAGTAGTTGAATTAAGTACGTGCATAATCTCGGTCGCATATGGGTACCAACTCATCAACAATAGATGTACTATTATTGACAATCTGGAACATGAAACGGAACTCACTTTGTGCGCATGGTTCCGAAGTTTACCCTACAAAGACTGACATATCTCAACAAGGGTGGCGCAACCGTGATACGGCACCGTTAATCTACGCTTTTCATCGCGACAGTGAGTCCGTCCTTTCGTGAATGTATCTGGTAAATCTGAATGAATGTTGTTCTTAGGTTTACTCTACCTGGTGTGCATCCTCTGTATGTACCGTCTGTGCGAAAGCCCTTGCACTTCTGATCATTTACTGTAGGCATATCCTGCGTGAATGTTGCCTTTTTCAAATACGAAGCAAATGTGAGTCGTCCGGCCTGCCCCTGAGGCTCTCGTCGTGGTATGCTTATCAAAGTACAGACATTTTACAATGATATTATGATGGAGTACGTCAAATAATTGCCGACTATAGAGCGATAACTCATGTTTATCATTGAAGACCTCAGCGAATCGTTCACGGAGTGCTGTCGGCCCAGCTCATTCTCAATGCTCGGAAGTACGCAAGGAACCTTACTTACGATCTGTCTGATGGGTCGGGAGAAACTCTCCTGGAGTTGGATACTCTTTCTCTATCATTCGAAGCGATGAATGTCAGTGGGATAGAAGGTGTTGAGGAAGCGATTCGACTGGATGAGATATAATAAAATTCATCAACTCGGTTGATACACGTATCAAATCTCGGGCAGAGATGGTAACGTGCCTGTCGTATTTCATTGCAAAATCAGCGCCCAGCACCATTTTCAAAGATTTCCTGCAAATCACCCCGGCGACGGGAACTTGAACGTCGTGCGCAGTCGATGCCGCCCATGATGATGATGCCTTTGTCGCCGATGCCGGTGCGATCACGGTGCCGATCAGGGACAGCCAAGTACTTGAGTGGCAACGACCATGCCCTCAACGTCTCTCGTCGTCTTGCTTGCTCCTAACCACCATGTCCTTCTTGAAGAAGATACACAATGCGATCGACAAAGCCGACCTCAAGGATCTCGTCGACAAGACGAAAGTGATGAATTTCGTGGACAAGGGTCTCCAACATACGGAAGCTACCATTCAAGGTGCGTGCTCCTGTCGTGTGCCAGTGGTCTCACCGTCTCTCACACCTCCAAACACAGGCTTTTTGAACCCAAACCGTGAGCGTCAAGGCTAATCCTTTGCGCCTAAAGTGTCAGAAGTGACATCTCGCCATTCCAGGACGTCACGACGATCCCATCGAGAAGGAACATGACCAGATTCGGGCGGAAATTCGAGCATTGCATCGGTTTGATAGCTTTGCTACGGAACGGACTCAGAATTTCGTGAAATGGTGCGCGCGTTTGGAGTTACACGCCTGAAGTATCTGGCTACTGAAAGATGTGAATCTCTGCAGGCATGTAGATGGCCATGACTATATGTATGCGCTTTCCGAAATGATCGACAGCGCCCAGGAAGTTATATTCATCTTGGTGTGTTACCTCTCCTTCGCTCGATGATACCATTCTCATATCTTGCCGCATAGGACTGGTGGTTATCGCCGGAGCTGTATCTGAGAAGACCTCCGGCGTACAATTATGAATGGAGACTGGATAGATTATTAAAGAAAAAGGCTGAACAAGGAGTGAAGATCTGCGTTGTTGTCTACAAAGAAGTAGGTATCGTCCGGATGGTAACCGATATTATTACTGATTAAATCTTTAAGGTCACTCAAACGATGTCGATGAGCTCTCATCACACAAAAGAAACGCTTGAGGCATTGCACCCGAACATTGCCTGTATGCGCCACCCAGATCATATTGGTTCGAAGGGTATGCACATCTCTTCACACTGGTGTTTCTGCGAATTTAATTTAATGCATCTACCGGCGCTGTTCAGATGATGTCGAGTTCTGGTCTCATCACGAGAAGGTACATCTCATCGGTCTATGAATGCGCCGATCAAGCGCTCATTACCTTTTCATCCAGGTCGTTGTAGTCGACAACCACAGGGCATGTATCGGAGGCCTTGACCTTTGCTATGGGCGCTGGGATACCAACACGCATCCGCTCGCGGATGTGCATCCGACGCATTGGAATCGCACGCTGTTCCCGGGCCAGGACTACAACAACGCCCGGGTACTTGATTTCCAAAAAGTCGACAAGTTCGTGAGCAATGCAGTCTCGATATTGGAGACACCGAGAATGCCATGGCACGATGTGGGTATTTTGATTAATGGTGATAGGTTGAATCGTGACAATTATTGTCTCATTTTTCTCGAAAGGTTCACATGACCTTGACTGGCGAGGTCGTTCTAGATATCGTACAGCACTTTGTTGAACGATGGAACGAGGTCAAGAAACGCAAGGTATACTCTGTCCGTGTCTTTTAATTTAAGATGTCTGATCACTCCTTTTCAGTACAAAACCGACGAGTATGAAAATGAAATTTCGTCTCTTTTACCACCCGCTGAAGCACCCTCCTTAGCCGTTTCCTTTGGCTTGCTTTCCCCCACAAAACCGAAGTTGCACCAAACGAGGCGATAGTCCGTGCGTGCATTCTTTCTCAATAAATAGAAACCGAAGACAAAATGGGATCTTTTTTCTAAGGTCATCCTCACCGAGAAGCATGGCATCAGATGGGCCACCGGTTTAAAGAAAGGTTCCATCTCACTTATGGTGAGGAACCCGAAAGAGACCCGGTCAGATACCCGCCCCCACCGACGGGTACATGTCGCGTCCAAGTTGTTCGCAGCGTATCGGACTGGAGTCATGGTGTGCTGACCGAACACAGTATTCAGAATGCTTGTGAGTCCATAGATCATCTCTGTTCCGCTCACCACCGCCGCCAACGAGTATCTGACCTTACGTATTATTCAGACTGTCAGCTTATCCGCGAAGCAAATCATTTCGTTTATATCGGTAAATACCAAGTTCGACTCTCTCGTTTGACAGGCTAGCTGATGACGTTCTCAGAGAACCAGTTCTTGTATGCAGCATTCTGCTCGTCAAAGTTGAAAAGTCGTTGACAATTATGTGTTTCAGCATTTCGAACACTGGTGACTATGGTCCCGTCAAGAATCGCATCGCGCAAGCACTTGTCGAGAGGATCCTGGACGCAGCGAGAAATGGTCAAAAGTTCAAAGTAGTGGTGTTCCTCCCTGAGGTGCCAGGGTTTGCCGGCAACATCCACGACGAGACCTCCATCAAGATCATCATGGCTGCGCAATACCGCACGATGAACCGCGGAGGCCACAGTATCTACGAGGAAATTCGAAATGCAGGATTTGAGCCGTAAGTTCTTTGTTATTTGGTCCTCGGAGTCTCACTCAAAATGCCTTGCGATATAGATCGGACTACATCCGCTTCTACCACCTTCGCGCTTATGACAGGATAAATGCGCCGTACCGTATGCTGGTTCTCTTTACTTTAAATTTTAGGATGCTGATATCCCATTCTGTGTAGCATCCTACATTAAGCAGATGGAGGATCAAAGCGGCGTGAAATTCCATGAAGCCCAGGTCGCAATGGCGCGCGAATGGATTGGTAACCCCTTCGAGGGTGTGAGCACTCAGAAGACAGTCTCGATCAAGGTTCCGGATGAGAACGCCGAAGGGGTCGTCATCACGAAGGACACGAAGGCCAAAGATGAGGAGGTTCCCCTACCTCAGTCGGACGAGGAGGCGCGCTTAATCGTGAAGAGGTTTGAGGAGGGCGCTAATAACTTGCGAGGAGACGAGGATGTTTCGGATACTGTTGCTCAGCATATGTTGAGCGATAGGACAAGTCTCTTGGAAGAGAAGTGGCTTGGCACTGAGGATGAGGAACGTTCTGCGTAAGAGATCTTTGGTTTTTTATCATCTCGAAGTCGCACTGACAGATGAAAAGATATGTTTCGGAGCTATTGTATATCCATTCGAAGGTCATGATTGTCGATGATCGACGCGTTATTGTGAGTGCTTACCGTCGTTTATATATCAACTCTCATGAATCCTTTCAATAACTCAGATGGGCTCCGCGAACATCAACGACCGAAGTCAAAAGGTGCGTGGACGTGTTCTCTTGATGATCAGCGCGGTTTTAACTAGCTACGCAGGGAGACGGTGATTCTGAGATTGCACTCGTTGTTGAGGACGATGACATGATTGAAACAACTATGAATGGGCAACGATACATGGCTGCGCGGTTCGCTGCAACTCTGCGCAGGAAGCTCTACAAAGGTAGTCTCCAACGATTCACTTGTGAATGCCATAATTTCTTACATTCTTACTCTCTTTAGAGCACCTGGGCCTCATCCGCCCCCAGATGGTGGAGAAGAAGCACGAGGAGGTCACGTCCTTCATGAAGCCTTCTCCCTTCCAGAACGATGACGAAACGTGCACACGGGAGGACCAGATCGTCGCTGACCCGCTTTCGGACGACACTAACCGCTTGCTGAACGAGACGGCGAAGAGGAACAGAGACATCTTTACGGAGGTCTTCCGTCCTGTGCCATCGAACCTTGTGAGGGACTGGAAAGCATACGAGGTGGGTCACCATGAATTACTTTAGGCGCATATAGCCAACTATTTTTGCGTGCTTTAGAACTACGTGCCGAAGGTGAAGGTTGGCCATGTCGTCCCGGAGATACCTATCAACAGGGTAAAAGAGAGGCTGTCTGAAGTCCGTGGTGCCGTAGTTGAGTGTCCCTTGGTGAGTCTTTGCTTCTGGGTGGGTGGCACAGAAGGGCATGGTGCTGATCCACTTGACCTCCGTACAGGACTTCTTGATCGATGTGGACGACTTCGTGAAGAACAGGGACTGGGACGGTCTCAACCCCACCTTGCCCATCTATATCTGAGCGACGAGCATTTTGGAGTATTGATTCTCCTTCGAGCTTCGCGAAACACACTGGCCCGAGACGAACTTATCTTCTACCAAAGCTAAGAACAGAATGAAAATAGCGAAAATGTTGTTAAAATTGTAATATCATTGCTTGTATACTGCTGATCTACTACGATGATTGAGGAAAGAAAGAAAGCAGGCTTGCGATTGTGTTGGACGGAAAGCTATTTCTACGATGAACTTCTAAGGATCTATGTTGGGCGTAACGTGAGTGATATGTCAGGGATTCGAAATCAAGGAAGATGCATGAAATGGGAAGAGTTCTAAAATATGCATAGTGTATAGATAGTGATGTCGTTAGCTTTGGGAGCGAAGCGATTGACAATCAATGCAGTTTTGTACACGGATTTTGCAGAGCAGAGAAAAGGGGGAAAGGATCTTGTCATCAAAGTCTCAAGAAGAATGAACGGAGAAAATCGGAGGGGGGAGAGGGAGCGCATCACAAGCTGAAGATACCACCCATGCGTTTCTTCGACTGAATCGGATGGACAACGACGAGGCTCAAACTCAGCCCAACCGTCAGGCCTATCGAGACTGAGATGAGTTGCAGCGCGGTTTGGAACCCGGAGAGGTACGAAGTGGTTGATCCTTCGTTCTGCTCTTGAGCGAATGTCAAGAGACCGCCGTTCCCCAGACCGCTGGGAAGTTGGAAAAGGATGCCTGTAATCTGAGAAGAAGATTTCAGTCGTCCGAATTTCTTTGAACACGTGGGCGCCTATTTACCATGATGACAAATGCGTTCCCGGTAAAGAAGCGCCCGTAGACATTGGCCACGAGGCCAACGGAGAACGCGCTGCGGAAGCAAAAGTACGTTCAGCTTCTTCATCCACTCGCGAATTCGCCTTGAACTCACCCTATCGCAGAACTTATGTCGTTACGATTCACGAATGCGAGGGAGGAGAAGTGATTGCATGTCCAGCCGATGCACGAGATGAGGATGGTCACGATCTGAGAAAAAGGATCGTGTCGTCAGTTTTATTCGACGGTTGGCTTCATCACGCAGCGGGAATACATACCAGCTCCTTCTTCCACCATGGCGCCTGGTTTCGAAGACTCATCATTAGGGAGAAAAGTGGAACCGTCAAGAACGCCCAATACTCGCTGGGCGTCCTCTGCCACCACGGCCCACTCGAATTGTGACTGATGCTGCAACTGTAGTCCGAAGGCCCCAGCACGCCATGTTTCGTGATCTTTTCGTACACCGTTGCGCCGATAGCGAGTCCGAAGCCAAGGAAGAGAGCGTACATAACGGCATAGCAAAGACGGACGGCGCCTGAGACGATGTTCCTGGAGGATAGCTCGAGCGAGCCACAGAGGACGATGTAACCCTGCGCATTACAAATTTGTTAAAAGGTCGAATGGAGGTACTTCAATGCCTTACCGGAAGGATGAGGACAACGGAGGCGGATGCAACTGCTGAGTAGCAGAAGGTGCCTGTACTCGCGAGGGCAGCTGCTAGGAAACTTAGCAAGGTCGCGATCGTGATCCTATATTATAGGTGAGCACTTCGTCTTCCATAGTGTAAATGTAAACTTACTCGAAGATATTGGAATATAGATCATTCTTCACGCTAGCAATCTGCACCGCGACAAGGAGGGCACCAAGCGGGAATGATACCAAGCTATCGACGAAGCTCCCGCTGAAACTCACTGAGCAGATAGACACACTACACAAGCCCCCGATGAACAGCATTTTCCAGCTGCCATAAATTGGGCGTCCGCACATAAGCCTGTCGAGTTGTTGACCCGCCTCACGCACGCCGACATTGTCGTGAATCACTTCCCAATACAAGTCGTACGCGCGCTGCAGCTTGCCCAAGTCAAGTGCGGATGTCTGGCGGATGAAGCGCACTGAGGACGTGGAAGTAGAAGAATCGTCGAACGAGAGGAGGAGCACGTCGGGGAGATACATGCACGCGACGCGCAGGTCGAGCACTCGCGCGGTCGCGTAGATTTGAGCAGGAAGTCGGTGCGAGGGTGCGCCGAACATCATGAAGGCTCTCGCAAACTTGAGTATGAACTCTTGACGCTGGATAATCTCCGCGACGTGTCGCGTAATCTAATAAAAATACGTCAGATTTGTTTCTTCGTCTCTCGATAGATTACCGCTTACGAATATCTCGGCCTTCTTCCTCTTTTTCTTCTTCCGCTTCTCTTCCTCTTTGTCCTTCCTACGCCTCATCGTGCTGGACATGTTGTCTGTCTTTGAACCATGACTCCAGTAGTCTTTGGACTCTTTTTCTCCAGGACTCTCAGTACCAGGAGTCGACCAAGGTGTTCCACTCATCGGAGTTGACATCGAAGCGGCGTCCCAACCCCGCGCAACGATAGGAGGCGGGAAGTCCTTCAAGATTCCCGTCCAACGTTTCCTGCCCCGCGCTTGGTCGCCTTCGTTCGCATCCGCCGAAGGAGTTGTCGACATAAATGTCGAGTCCCTATGAGGACTTCTCGAACGACTTCTCGAGCTCCTCAGCAGACCCTTTGAAGAGCCAACGCTAGCTGTAGGGCTAACACTGGCGGGCCCACGACTGCTGCTCCGCGTCCCCGTTTCGACGGGTGTGCCCTTCCCAGCGCTCTCGGTTCCCGCTGCGGTCGTCGTCTCCGTGGTCGTGCCTGTCCCACCAGAACCCGAGTCCTGGCGCTGACCACGGCCAAGATCCTGAGTATCGATATGCAGAGGGGAACCTAACATCGCCCCGCCTAATTCACCGACCCTCTTCGGCGAGGGCGTCAAAGGCGCACTCGTGCTCGTCATCCCACTTGTCTCCCCACTACCGGACGCGACGGCATCGTCATCTCCCGTGTACGAATATCTGCTCAATCCCCAGCTACTCTTACCTAGGCTCGGCGCGACGCGACTCACCTGCGGGACGCCCACCCCGCTCATCGTACCCTGCGTGCCAGCGACGAGTGCACCGAACACGCCTGCGCCGCTCCGGGCCGCCGCGGGACGACCCCCAAGCCCGACGCGCTCGAGCGCGGAGCTGCCGAATGTGTCGATGCCCTGAAGGGTGTGCGCAACGGATGCGGACAGTGATTCGGCGTCGGCGGTGAGCTCGCGCTTGATGTTGCCTAGCGCAGCTTGGAGAGAACGCGTCGAGCCTGTCGGGGAAGGTTTCTTGCTGGAGTTGGCGCTTGATTTGCCGCCCTTATTCTTACCACCGTTGCTGCTGTCCGGGTCGGGCTGCGACGCGCCTTCAAGTGCGTAGAGTGGGTGTGGAGGCTCGAGGGGTGCGGCGAGCGCATCTGATGCTGCATCGATTTGTGTTATAGCGGGCGCCTGTTCGCGTTTCTTGGACTTCCGCTTCTCTTCCTTCCTCCGCCGCCTCTCCCTCTCCTTCTCTTTTCGCCTCTCCTTCTCTCGTTCCTTGCGACTCGTGCCTTCGCCTTCACTCGCGCTCGATATGCCATCATCTTCATCTTCTGCCTCCATCCGCGCGAGTGCCATGAGCGCTCCTAACACACTTGCTCCCATCCCTCTTCCTGCACCTCCACTTTTACGTTTGGATTTGCCGGGAGACTGGTCAGTTGAAGATGACAACGAAAGCGGAAGTGTGAGCGGCGGGTTGGCGGGCCCCACAGTGCGCGTCTGCGCTTCGAGCTCGCTGGGGTCCCCGACGAGCTCACGTCGCTTCTGTTTCCCTTCTTTATCGCTGTCATCGAGGTCGATGATGTTCGACTTTTCTGCGTCTTCTGCTAGATCAGCCTGGATATCGCTCTGCCCGCCGCGCGAGCCCCGCACGAGGCGGAAGCCGCTGTTTCGACTACGACTGCTTCGGTGCGCAGAGACGATGCGGGACGCCGCGCGAGCAGCTCGCGCTGCATTAACATCTGTATACTGATACTGATCTGAGCTTGCGTTCGCTTGGGTGTTGGACGAGGTGGATTGTGCACGCCCACGGCGGATGCTGAGAATCTTGTTTATGAACCCTCCTCCACTGGAATTGCTCATGTTACTGTCCCGATTGCGATTACTGGGGCTGTCTGCGATATCGCTATGCGGTCCGAGAGGAGGCGCAAAGCCCTCGGGAGGGACCGCGGGGAGCCCGTGCACCTCATGCGCCTCGATGATCGCCCCCGCCTCGGGTGCGAGAGCACGCGCTCCGGTGCGCGTGGACGTTCCTGTAAGGTCTGGGTCGTGCACATCTGCGCTGGCGTGATGCGTAAGAGGGCCATCCGTCGAAATCGAGTCGGAGAAGAGGGACGGAGAAGAAGGCGAGGGGGAAGGCGGGCGTGTAGAGAGGTCGTCGGAATCGGTCGTGCCCGTGAAAGAGGTGTCAGTCGTTATGGCGCTGCCCGGAGTACTCGGCGTGCTGGGTGTTTGCGAGTACGAGTGCGAGTTGCTAGAATGCGTGCGGCTGTGCCGACTGTGGTGGGGGAGCTGGGCACCGTTGTGCTGATGAGAAGCGCCCTGCTTGCTGGTGCTCGCAATCTCGGTATTGATAATTGGTCGAGCGATAGCGGCGGGCGTGTCAAATGAGGAGGTACGATGGCGTTCGAGAGCAGTGGTAAGGTTTTGGAACGGGTCGGGCTAGGAAAAGATAAAAAAAGGTTAGCCTCAGCCATAACGTTCAATCCAATCATTTAAATGCGAAATGATGAGATTGAAAAGACCAGAGCAATCAAAGAAGTCCAGAGGAGGATAAGATTCTAAAAGGTGAAGCTCTAAAGAAGATTGTGGGGTGGGTGGCCGAGTCGAAGTATGAGGGTCGCCGAGAGATGAGAAAGTTGACTATATGCGCCGCGCCGAGTCGTTATCAGGAGATAGGGACGGGATTGGACGGCTTGTGACGTTGAATCATGCGCGGTTGGTAGACAGGTGCTGCGCAGTGTACTTGGTGCATCATGCATGGAAGGTGATGTAAAGACGGCTTGGTGGACGGATGCACATATGGAGCATCGACCGCGTCGCGAACTGGATATGAGGTGGGGATGAATAGTCGCCGAGGGTGTGTATATGCGTCCTCCTCGCCGTCGAGGGCACGGCTTGTCGTGAATGTGGAGCGTGCTCAATAATATCCGGAATATGAACGTGACGGGTTTGCGATTATTATTAATCGCAGCAGGTGCGATGGTTGGCGGAAGCGGAAGTATCGGGGAGCCATTGACGTCTTTTCGATCCCGATTTCTTTTTGCGGGGAGGAAGAGCAAAGGGGCGAAACCGGGGGGAAACAAGAGAAAGAAGAAAGACTTACATCCAAACCTCGCTCGTCGAGGTGATGACCAGCCCACGTGGACGGCGAGCCTTCGCCATCGTCGGCCTGCAGCGACCCATCGCGGTGATGCCGCATGACGGCGCCGTCGTCGTCGTGACCCTTCGTGTTGGCGGCCCACTGGACGACCTTTCGGGGTGTCTTCGTGCCCCCGTTTGGCTGCTTGTCGCCAGCCATCGCGCTCGTCGTCGCCGCTGTCGTCGCGGGTGCGCTGGACGAGGACATGGGTGTTATGGGTGGGCGAACGCCCCAACGGGGGGAACGGGGAGGTGGTGGTGGTGGTTGGAGGAGAAGAAGGTATGTTATGATATGTTTTGGCTCCAAGCAGGAGAAGCGATGGATGGGCTGCTCGCTAAGATAGAGAGACAAGCCACGCACCTCTTTTTTTTGGTGCTCGCGTGGCTAAACACATGGAGATCGTCTTCGGCGCCTAACCCGGTCTCCCGATTCGGCCCCTCAAAATTCACGATCAAAAATGACGTTGCCCCCGTAATGTGGTGGCGCTGCAGATAAACACCGCCACTGACCTAGAACCGGTCTAGTTCTTCTGCGTCTTTTCCCTTTTTGTTTTCTAAGAGAGCAAGCGAGGAATTCAGAATTACGTCTGTTGGAATTACATGTTCGGGAAAGGATTGCGATCTCCGATTTGAAATTTAGAATTCGCTTTCGCTCCGGTTCGCTCCGTCATGGTTCCATGCCACGTCACATACTCCTCCAATCGTGTGAGGTGTTCTTTCAAATTCCAGGTCGTCGCACCCATTGATCAAACGTCCCTCGTCTGGCTAATCCCGTATTTTCATCGTCACGGGAGGGAGATTTCGTGTTACTAGTAATAGTAAGTAAGTACACTGATGACTGCAAAGTGTTCACTAGTAAACTACTAAATACTGGTACAAATGTGTCCAGAATTCTCTGAACATTTCCAAATAACTCGGAGTTGCATCTTCACCTACTTGTACAAGATGTTTTGTAACCTAGCAAACTAATCAGCCCCTCCACCAGCCCCTCCGCAGATCCAAGGCGAGCTCGTCTCGGTCTTCTTCTTTCACCATAATATTCACCGTCCACGTATAATTGAGCCCTGGAACGCAAACCGCCGCCGAAAGGAGGAAGCGCTCTTCACCTCCGAGCCCTATCTTAAGCTTATTCCCAAAAGTCAAACAGGAGACGACGTAGTTGCAATCGCTTGCACCATACTTTTGGAGCAGGGCAGGAAATGTTATGGGTATGTTCTGGTCACCACCTTCATCTAGGACCCAGCCTTTGCCGCCCTCCGTCATTTCTGTGACATATTTGACAAGGTATGGCTGGAATTCGCGTCCCACCAATCGTGGGATGACAAACTGCACGTCTTCTCTATTCGATATACGTCCGCAGTACACATGCACCCCGTCCGCACTGACACCCAGTTTTGGCGACCCATGCACTCGAAAAAGTGCAATCCACCTGTTGAGTGGTTCGAACATCCAGCTTTCAGGTTGTGACATTGCTCGTCTTCAGACTCGAACAATTGATCTGTATTACTAGTATTTGATTTGAGCTTGAGATTATGCCGGAGTAATAATCTGACCAGGTGGTCTATCGAAGCAAGTTCAGGCTGTCTTTATAGTAGTTTATACTCGACTCGGGGCGTCCGGCAAACAAATGTTGCAAATGTATTCATGACCTGTTCGTCATCGACCCGAGAGTGACCTTCGCATGCTGAAAATGCTGGAGCAGTATAGCATTCACCCCACCATGATATACATGTATAGCCAACAGTTATGGCCATCTGGGGTCTAGGCATCACTTTGTACTTAGAGGAAAGTTGCCAGTGAAAGCCATATTTTGGACTTTGTATAATTCAAGCTTTAATTTACATGCAAAAGGTGAGGAGGAAGAGCATAGATGGTACAACCATACATGTACGTGTCAAATATGTACGTACCGCGAACTCTGAGTGCAATCATTTGCTCCAGTTTGCTCTGTTTATCCAAGACGTTTTCGTTGCCAGTTCGCGTCGTTTATACGCAAAGCCATAACCTTGTCTTTCGCAACAATGTTCTCTTGTTAAGGTATCAATTGGGCAGTAAAATGCTTACTTGGATGGTCCTGCATTATCGCCGGCAATAATCTGGACAACAATAATCTAACATGGGACACGGATTAAGTGATATTGACTGATTTTCAGGTTCCGCTCTTTCATCCGAACATTCTTTGCACTGGAAATCTGCAATGTACACTTTCACGTAGTTGAACTCTACTTCGAAAAGTCAACAAAAGTCGCCACCCACAGTAGTAGATTCACTTGAAACTCACGCTCTATCGTCTTCATTCAGACGTCGGAGTACCTCGAAGACGCTGTACCGTAGCTGAACTGTAAAACATTATCTTGACGATGACCGCGAACTTGCATTCGCAACTCATACGCCCCGGTGCCCGTTAACGTCGGTTCCAGCGTGTCATCGTTACTTGGGGATTCTGAACTATCCAATCCAAAAACGTAGTCGTCGTCCATAGAATGGGTGACCTCAAAGGTGCTGATGCCAATCCAACTTTGCCGTCGTTCTCGGCGTCGCGTCGGTAATGCTAGGGCTCGCCTGCTCGGCGATGAAGGGCGTGGGCAGCTTGTCGCGGCCAATGTAGTGATGTCCGACGGTTGGGTTTGTCCTGCTTCGTAGTAGCCTCGCAGTGAAAGTGTGAGTTTGTTGACCGCGAGGCATGCCATCCTACATAGGGCATGGCATCTAGCTCCATTGTTCCGGAAACGGTTACAAGACAGTACTTACATTATCGTCGGGCTGTAGAGAGAATCGTAGTGGTGGTTTTAGAATTTATCTTGTTTTACACCGGAGACTGTAACTCACGATGCAGCAGCGTATTTGAGGCCGGGCTAATACGAAAGGGCTTGAGAAAAGGGAAGCACAATAGAATCATATGTTACACCGACCGGAGAGAATATTGTCATCATGGCCCACGTAAAATACATCGTGAAAACAATCCTAAAGTGAATTATCAATGCGCACCGTTGCTTCGAGGGTGACGACAGATTTGGTAGGGACTCACGCATAGTATAGAAGGCCATGCTTGGCAATCAACGCATGCACGCCCTCGCTGTTGCGCTCTTTCAAATAGATGGAAACCGTCTTGAAAAGCAGCAAGCCAAACACTATCGAGTCGTAGGCGGCCTGAAGGAATAGATAAGCTGCGGATTCGAGGTTGGTGCTGTGGGTGACAAAGGTACATGAAGTCTGTATCAATAAATTACAAATGACCGGCGTGCTAGCCGGACTTACAGGGTACTCGAGGCGGAGCCCAGGCATACTGTCATGATATTCACATATAAGCTTCGCGTCCACAGAAAATGCGCATGCAGAGAAAAAGTGGGGCTTACTGTGCAGCGCTGGGATTTGATTGATACTCGGGGGTCCTGGCAATGTTACAGCTACGGAAGAGGTCAAAAGGGGCTTTAGAAAATCAATCCAGTGAACCTACGATGGATGCTTGGTATCGAATATATCCAGAATGATATGGCAAACTCCACGACAATGTAAAGAATCAGGCCTATGCCTATATAGACGTTTCGCTTGTAGAGTGCGTACACTCTAGTGAAGAGATATCAGTGCTAAAGCCTTGAAAATCAGAACGGATGAAAAGACCTCAAGCCTATGACGAGATCGGTGAAGATTGTCAGAGGAATACCCTCGCCGAATATCTGCAAGGGCGCGTAACGTTTGCAACTGTTGGCGCAGATAATGTCATTGAACACAGGCCCGCGTCGGTGATCGTCCCGGATGATCATCACTTACATCTACAGTATAAATCAAAGTTGAGTGATTGACTCGCACATCAAGAAGAGAAGCACGCACTGTAGCATCGAATGCAGTGGAAAAGTTCGCTGAAAAAAGTCATTAGTCGTCCTCTCAAGTTGACGGTGTAGAAAATATTTCACCAAAGATATGAAGAATAAATACGCATAAAGCGTAATATCGGCTCTGTTATAGAGGCGACCTGATTATGAAAACCACCTTCCCTAAGACTGACTATGCGTACCATTAAGTATGCAACGCTAACTGATCAGCGCATGTGAGTATTCGAATGTATGCCATGAAGCTCTCTAAGAGGTCTACGCACCAAATGTGATCTTTCTCCTCCAGATGTATTTTATCTGACAAAGAGGCCTTTTAGTCTAATTCGTAGCCCGAAACAGCAAACACCCACTTCATCATCAAACGTCAACAAGAAATCGTACATGAATACCGCAAAGAAGGCTAGCATTGCATACTGGCATATGTCAGTTGCATGATGAAGTACGGAATACTGGGCTCCATACTTTCTGCGATGCGCTGAGCGTTTTTGAGTAACTTTGCATCGCTTTGAAATATTATTTCTCTTACATCTGAACCCCCACTGCCGACAAAATGGGACCCAGCTCCGAAAGGGGGATGTCAGCGTCCATCTTGTTATTTTGGGGGAGAACGTCGGGTGGTGCGAGACGGAGCGCACGTCTGCTGTAAAGACCCTTAGGTTTTTAGGCCAGGATATATATCTGAACGGATGTCACTATGAATAGACGAGTTTTCAGAAAAGGTCAACACGCCGCCGTCCCAAACATCGAACTCACCGAAATGTACCATCGCGCCGGGTTCAAGATCAACGTCTCTGCTGCGCTACTTGGAACCTCGAATGCCATCCTGAGATTCATCATCGATCTTTGGTGGCTCGGGAGCCGAGGAATTGTAACAGCGCGAGGAAGTTCCTAGTAGTATTGGCGACCAGAAATGTTAGGATTCCGAGTCGGTCTTTATTTTGGGGATTGGAGTCCTTCTTTTCTCTCTCAGAGATCTATGGGGTATATCCCGCCGTAGTCTAATAGGCTCGGGCTCCCATGAGATGAAGAAAAGAAGATCTTCGTGTATTATACGAAGTTATTTCGAGGTAAGGTGGGACGAAACGTCTGACAAAACGAGAACTGCACCTGTAGCATTACTCAACACCTTGAGCGACGCGACCCACGGAACCCATTTGAACCACGAACGGCCGAGATTGTTTTCGTGAGGTTTGCGATCGGTAGGTCATTCTCCTCGTAGTGGGGCGAATAATGAAGACGCGCCTTCACTTTGAATACTGTGCTGCAAATTTGCATGGAGGTGAAATGGACGACGCCGAGTTCGAGCTGTGGACACGGTGTGTGCCGTTGCTATGCCGAAATGATGGGCGATCAATGACGATGGACCGAAGAGGCGTCAAGCTCAGAGTGTTTTGCTATACATCATATTACATGGACGAGTGATGTAAATGTGATATGTATAATAGGATACATTCCATAAGTGTTGATACAAAGATATATGTAAATGAAAAATAATGCCTCTTTAATCGGCACGTCCCCTCCGACCCTCAAATGGGCTCACTCCTTGAACTTATATTGAAACTCAACTCAAACGTCCCAGAGTCACCGACAGAGCTTAAGTTTCCGCCAAGAACATCCTTGCCAGTGGCCACTTCGAACGTGCTTGTGCCAATCCAGCTTCTCCGTCGCTTCATATAACGCCCACCAATGGTGCCGCCTGGAATATCCTCAGTGGAGAACGCAGTCTCCTGCCCTTCCATTTCGTAGTACGCCCGCAACGACAAGGTCAGTTTGTTGACCGCGAGGCACGTCATGCTAAGATGTGGAGAATGGCATTTTAGTGAGCTCAGGAGGATATACGATTAAACCACTCACATGAGCGCCGAACTGGATTGGAATGGTTTTTGAAGTATTCATGAGTTGGCATTAGATTTTGAGAAGGGTTGACGTCACATACGATCCAGCAGCATTTTTTATGGCAGGCTGTTGTAGTAATTAGAAATGGCAGGTGGTAAAGGACGTATGGACTTACCGGAGATAAAATCGACATCATCGCCCAAGTGCAATACGCCGAAAAGACAACTCTGTATCCAATCCTTCAGTTTGGATCGCTTCAGAGTCTGTGCGCGGACGTCCACTCACGCGTAGTATAGAAGCCCGTGCTTGACAATCAATGCATGAACACCACCATGTCTATGCTCATACAAGACAGCGTGCGCCGTCTTGAATACTATAAGAGCAAATGCGGTCGAGTCGTAGACTGCCTGCATGATTGGAAAGACCGCGGATTGGAGGCTAGAGCTAAATTGAAATATGTGAGCGTCGTTCAGGGGGGCCTCAGATCCCCTTACATGCGACTTGAAGATAGTACGACGCATACTAGAGATTTCGCTTGCTCATGAAAAAAAAGGATCGGCAAGATAATCGCAATAACGTACGATGCAGAAGAGGAATTTTGTTGGTACCAAGACCTGGCAAAACTTCAGCTATAATGAGTGTCAGTCCATCGGAGACACCGGGCACAACAACTACGCTTTTGACGCACAAGATATGCTTGGCGTCAAGTATAACCACAATAGAACGCCAACCTCTGCGAGGACGAATGAAGAGAGGTACGCCGAAATGTACCTGCTTCGCTTGTACAGAGCGTAAACTCTGATCGAACGTAAGCATGAATAGTGCGATGATTATAAGTGTCAAGCGCGGACCTCAGGCCAATGACCAAGTTTGGGATGACCGTCAGCGGGATGGCAACACCATATACCTGCAGTTGTATATATCGTTTGCACCTGTGGAGAGCGCGTACGAGTTGAGTGTCAACAAAGTGCGTGAAGCGTGAAGCTCACTCCTAAAAACTGTGTCAGAATGAGAGCAGAATGAGACGTTGAAACACGGATAATCACCTCTCCATCTATGGCCACCGAGAAATTCGCTGACAGATAGAGATGAGAAACCATGTCACGAATGTTTTGACCATCTTCGTTTGCTCACCGATTAGCTCCAGTAAAAGAGTGATCATGGCATAATAGCGATTCTAAACGTGCCAAGAACACGTTGGTCAGCTATCGCCTCAAAGAATTTGCTATGACTTGCAATCAGAAATGCGAATGTAACTAGTAGGAATTCCTTCAGCCCACGGAAGACGAAAAGTAAATAGGCTACGCACCTAAGCTGAACTGCTTCCTCCAGATGTACTTTATCTTTTGATGCAAAAAAGTAGAAATGATTCTCAGTCACGTCACAGACGATATATCAATGAGATAGGTCACCTCATCGTTGAATGTCAGAAGATAGTCATACATGAACGCAGAATAGCACGCAATCCTTGCATACTGGAATATGCGAGTCAGATTAAATTTCAGTAGTAGTCCGCGGGCAAAGTCACCTTCTGTGCAGCACTACTGACCCTCAGTGGATGTTTTAAAGTGCTTCAGCAAGCAGGAAAACGTACATTTGAGCTCCCGCAGTCGTCAAAATGGGTCCTAAATCTGCCAGAGTGGCGTTTGAGGCCATGATGAACCAGCAGAAGTTCTGCAGCACTAGGCGAGGTCACGGTAGACCACATTAAATACATATGTGCTCGCAGCGGCACCGAAATCATTCCAGCTCCGGTCGCTACAGCAAGTAAAAAGTATTGAGAAGTGTAGAATTAGCACATGTAGCAGATAAATTTACCTCATCATGATCTTCGGATAGTCCTAGTTTGATGTGAGAGCATTCCTGGTGTGAGAGTCGACAAAGAAAGCAAATTCCGTGAGATCAACCATCGGTCATATGCTTTACACGAAAGCGAATTTCGTCAGTTTATTTGCCAAATCGCGAGCGTTCTGAAGTGAGAATATGTCTTGAGTACTTCATCATGATGCTGGAGGTGAGAGGACAAGTGAAGTCAATCGGGGCACGCGCTTGGTGAGTTGTGCATTGAAGCCGGCCCTAAACTTCTTCGTGGCTTCGTCACTTTTGTTTGATTTTCATCATTTTCTCTTCCATGGCCTTTCGAATGCTTCATCTCACACCACATGCTTCACTTGCATCAATCCTCTATCTGGGTATCTCACGACGGGTCGTCTTTTTGGAGATAGAGAATGCAGATGTTGATGAGATCAGGATGCGAGGAAGATTGGATTGTAGTACCTGTGAGCTTCTGTGTTCAAAACTACCTTCTTTGCCATTTGAGGCCCGTTGCAGCTCTCATCTAGAAACGGGTATAGATCCCAGCAAATTTCCGTGAACCATAAGGTGTAAAGCTTTATCCTTCCTTGAGGAAAGTCTTGGAACTTCAATTCGCCTTCCACAGCCTCGTCTCCCTACCGCTCAGACTCGATGTCAGTTCTAAATCCCCAAGTCAGATCAAGAACAGCTAAAGGATTTGAGGACACAGTTGAAACCTATGTTATGGGTGGTAACAAACAGTCAACCTGTAGATCATATGATCACCGCGGTGTCAGCTCAGGGGAATTGGCGAACCGTGGCTTCGACGCTCCAAAGCCTCTACCCAAAACTGAAACTTGTATTGTCGCGGGGCAAAGTCGTCGTATTCTCGCAGGAGCTTGTGGAAGAGCGAAGATAAACGCGGACGGGCTTCTGAATCTTGACCGTCGAACGCAGCTTCATTCTGGCCGCAACGACAACAGTCTGAGAACGATGGCAATTCTAGGCAGCCCATCTGATCTTGGCACAAGTTCTGGGACATTTTCTTCTACTTGGAACTCGGTGATCCCTCAGGACCATCCCAAGCACCCTCTCTCTCCGCCGCAAGGCCCCATCTATTGCGCTTCTCTCTAATGCTCCGTCGATCCAACCAGAATTGGTATTGCCGTGTTCATGAATCGTGATTTCTTCTCATATGTTTCTTGACCTATGGAATAACGATTGCAATCTGAAACTCTCATAGATGGGTTAGCATCAGCACGTTCGTTCGTACGTACACTTCAATCTAGGGGCTCGTCGCAAGAAGGGTCGGTTTGGTTGCTGTTATGTGTCTAAACAAAGCCATACCCCTTCCATCCGCCTCTTCAAAGTTACGCATGACGCTCGCACATGTCCTCTCTAATTCTGTCAATCATCACCTTCTGGCGTCGGTCGTCGAACAATACCATCCCAAAGACTTGATGGTGACATTGTCCTGTTGTATGGTGGTCGAGAGCGCATCATGATTCGCAGTGGCGTTGAACTGTTGTGCAGCTCCAGCGCCTCTGTATATGAAGTCCCGCCTTCCCTTGCTGAAGGCAGAGCGCAGGGAACCCAAGTCATGCTCCCGCCGGCTGGAGCACGCGAATCTTATAACAACGCAACACAGGATCGCGACTAAACCATCTAAGATGCTTTTACAACAAGCCCAGGAGGCATCGGTCGTCAACGTAAGTCTGATTGACCTATCTTTCAAAGTATTAAATAATTGATCATCATTAAATTTGCGCCTCAAGTATGTCAACGGTTCGTTGTGCATGCGATACTTTGATTCGAGTACGTACTTAAGTGACAAACTGAAGTCTGCGCTGTTACACTTCTGGTGAGTCTATTTTCCTTTCTCGCCCTCCAGCACATTATATTCATATATTGATATCGAAATAAGTTTTACGATACGCTCATCAACATTGAAGACGAGGCAGGTCTTTAAAGCTGATAATTCAGAGTAGTCGCTATAATTGACAACTCGCAGGTCAACTGCATATGGCGTCAAAAGTGGTCACTTACGAAATATGTGTATATCGCATCAAAATACCTTGCCTTCGTCGATAGTGGCCTGACACTCGACAGTGCGTCCTCACAATTTCCACCCGAAAGTTTCGACACTTCTAACTATAGTCATTGTCCATCCTAACCGGTTTGCACAGTCCTCTTTCGACGAGGACAAAGTCCGGAGGTAAGATTCTTATTTCAGTAGGCTTGTAGCGACCATATTGACCGACCTTGATTCAATAAGGAATGCTTCCACAAATACACAGCTATAACATGTGCGCTACATACTGATAAGATTTTCGCAGACAGTTTGGACCTAATTTCTTCAATTTCTAGACGTGCTAATAATCGGGATGGTACTTGCAGAGAGTAAGCGTCGACCAACTGTTTGCAAGGCTGCGTGACGATGATAAATTTGCGACTCATCGCCGCTACCTCTGACACCTAAATATATAGTCATATTGCTCCTCAGGACGTGGGCTATATGGGCCCTATCACGATGGATTTTGATTTACTTAGTCGTCATCGACTCGGTTTGTCTCTCCTACAGATCTTGTGAGAGACATAACTGAATAGAATATGACTTTTTTCCAGGCGTTTACGATTTATGGGCTCTCGAAACTACATCACTCTCTAGGAGGATTTCAATGTGCGTCCCGCCCGTTGTAGCGCTGGTCACACAACTAATGAGACTATTCGCCAGTCGCACGAGAGTCACCGCTGCCTTCTCTTCGGCCGTGTTTTCCTGAATTTCTCCTCCACACCAATGGAATATACATTGATTATGTGTGCATTATGCTGGCGGAATGCAGTACGTGGACTCCAAACATTACCCCGGAAAAAGCACTGACTTGCATGAGAAGATATTCTTGCGCTTACGTTGTGGAGAGGAATCGTACAGTGTGAGCTCTTACGTTCTATTCCTTTGTTTGAAACGCTCGGAAGACGACAACTTACTGAATACTCGAAGGGAGGGGATGCGACAACACGCTTATAAATATATTCTACCGGGACGGTACGCACTCAGGCTCCCCAGAAGTGCATGATTTATACTCACAAATATTCACAAACTAGGGATCATGTATTTTGTCTGCCTCTTTGGTAGGAGCAATTTGTCGATATTGTTTTATGAGATCCCGACTAATCAGCCTATTGTCGATACTATGCCACAGTTATTTCAGGTGTAAACGTATTGCTCTACACCACTCAGAATCGGGTGAGAATTTCTAATCATGAGTGATGTAGTAATCGGACTGAAAGTCAGTCTAGACGATGGATTGGATGTTACTGGTGGAGTGAGTGCTTCGGCAAGCGTACTCGTGATCATTATGTATATCGCATTTACGCTGCACCTTGATAGACCACAACGCATAGCGCATGCGATTTTAGCTGCCCGCTTGGTTTTGAATGTTCGATGGTACGCCGAGGAGACAAAAATAGAAGAATCTGCCTACGACCTGGACAGAGGCGACATGGATCGACGAGCGCGGAACAGGTCTACAAGTGCGTGCTTCTACTTTCTGCACGGTACTACGACTACCATGACATTTTCTATGTTTTGTATAGTCATATTCGAAAGTCCTTCAATGAATGGGAGCAGAAGTGTCACTTCATCCACGACTAGAGCAGCGAGCCCCTACCAAGAGGATTATTAGGGAATTATATATCATTTCAATACAAATTCTGTCCAGGAACCAGCACCTGGAGTGCAATGAATAAATGTTTCCAGTTTCTATCTAAGGAGAAGGAATGTTTTCGAAGATTTGCTAAAATGGCGTCATATGTCTTCCAGAGGGCTTTGTTCTAAGAAATTTAGAGTAATCAGGACTAGCAAAATTCTGTCTGTATGTCAGTACGACTCACCTTCTCGACGAAAAACGTCCATAGTGAAGTTTCCTAAAGTATCCATTAGTTACTTGAAGATGACGTCGTATTTTGAGTACCTGCACTCGAGACTCACCGGTTAACTGTCTCGTATCTAATGTCATATGCGCGACCGAGAGAGGAAGGGTATCTGACTCGGGCTTTTCAGACCTTTGTCTTTTCAACCGATCTGCATATAGTCTCATATTTATGACAAGACGAGCAGCTAGAACCGCATGCAGAATACGTTGGGGCCTTTGCGAAGGCGATGAGTTGGTGGGCTATAATTTTAGTCAGAGGCACAACTCACTCAGTGAGTAACATCCAGTACATCGTCTGAATAAGGTTGATACGGAAGTATCAATCAGAACAGGCATTTGTATACAGCGATGAAGAAAACTTTGGTTCTTACCCTGTTTTGCGTAGTGTAGAATATCACGTTTATACCTGATACGACTGCTAGGCCAAGACAGAGCACATTCAACAGGCGGTAAGCTGAGCATAGCTAATATTCCAAAGAGAACTGACCGAATAGGCAGATAAAGTATAGAACACCTGGTGATATAGAGATCTCATGAGCACCAAAACGCATTGGGTCTGTAAAGTTTGACTCGCACCATCTTTAATGAAGACATCGAAAAGCGTGTTGCGATTTCCTCTCCCTTACCCTCGATGGTCAGTGTACGTGAGGATACCTGTGAAGAAACCACGTACATTGCACTAGTCCTTTCCACAGCGTAAGGCCCAGTGCATCTGCAGAGCGAATGAAGGGGAAATTATTTATTATGCATTACCCATTAAAGCAAGCGCCAGGAATGACTTACTGCCTTCTGCCATCATGACGCATACGTAGTCGATGTAAATATTGTTGCCTTGGTTCATAAAAATCGGAAAGCATGGCCGGATCACAGGAATCGGTGATGAGGACGAGACTGCCGTAGAGCGAGAGTAGAATGAAAACGAAGTGGTCAATTTCCTCGTGAAGAGACCTCTGAATAGACGCCTCGGCTCACAGAATAATTCCTTTTGTGAGCGGTGTAGTCTTGAAAACGATACTATCGCAACCGCCTTGGGATCCACGTTTAGTATTTGGTATTTGTTGAACCTCGCAAAGTGTGAGGGTGGAACACCTACCACATCAATGACAATGAGGTACGCCAAAATGTATCGCGAAAGACCCCATATTGCCCACGTTCGAAGAAGGAGGATTACTTTGGGATATTTAATTGTCACGGAAACACACGTATCAAAGCTCCCACTTACTTTCAGCAAGAACCATTCCGGAAAGCACGAAATCTACCGAGAACGTCGATTATTCAGTGTAGATTCAGGCGCAGTTAGACACGGACAAGTCATGAGTCTGAAAACAGTCAAGCATTCCTGAATGAGAGAAGAAATGGATTAGTCAACATGTATGTTACTGCTGCCAGTGGCACTCACGTCTGGGCTTCTCTCAGGCCGAAGGAGGACTGCGGATAAGTTCAAATTGGAGTGGAAAGGAGGTAGAATGGTTTCATAGATGCTTACGGTCTATAGTCAAAGCGCCGTCTACAAACGCGAGATATTTCGACGCAATGTAGATGAAACTGACGAAGGACCAGCGTTGACTCCAAATATAGTTCACCTGTAAAGATTAAATTAGAATTTAATTAGTTCCAGTGAGAAACATGTATAAGTAATCGGGATGCAAACTTCATGATCAATGTTGAGTATCGAATCGTAAGCCTGACGAGGTATTTTTGAGAGGGGGCAACGTTAAGACGACCGTTGCCTTTTCAGAGCTGTAGCAACAGACGCACCAGGAGGGTGAAGGCAGATACTGTGTGCAGGAAATGTTCAAGATCCCAAGATTGAGGTAGGCTTCGTTCAAACATTCATGGCCACTCACGATTTACATACTGATCACATGAAACGAGGTCAGCCGAACACCATTCGTAAAGATACATGTACGGAGGACTCACATTGACATTCAGGGCCTCCAGTGCCTGTGACGGAGTTGGTGTTGTCATAGTCAGACCAGCTTGGGCCGGGGCTCAGAAATAGCAGACTGCACCCCGCTCTGTAATGCAGGTGCTTGGTCGCGGTCAAGTGTTTAGAGCCTTCGGAGGGGAGAGGGGGGATGCACATGGGGCACAGGATGGCTTGATCCAAAATAATTGTCTATATCCCGAATCAAACTCCAGCGCCCACCGTTTCGATGTGCGGAGGAAATGGTAATAGACTTCCTTAGTAGATGGTTGGGCGTCGGGCTAATTCCAAATGCCCCGTGATAGAGATATCCGTCGCGGCGTCACCGCATCTCCTTGTCCGGGGCGGATTCACGAATGACTGTGAATCATGAAACTTAATGCTGGAATCATCAGATGCGGCTGCTCACGAAGCTCATAGTAAGCCCCGGAGGGTTAAGGCGCGCCTTTCATCACGTATTAGTATCTTATGGGCCACGCGCAGTATGCCGATATCGTAAAAAGTCCACAGAATCAACGACAATCGAACATCATCATTGCTTCGCGATCCGGCGTCGTCGTCTGAGGAATAGCCCAGATTCCGACTCAGGCTGTGCGTTGCTTCACGACTCGGATGCAGATGCTGCAAGTTTTAGACTGCATCCCGACCATTTTCTTACGTATGATATATGATACCTTAGTGATAATCAAAGAAAAGGATTTGAAAGGCGTTGCTCACCGGAGATGATCGTGACGGCGATTGACGAAACCAGAGTTACAAGAACTTGGACTCATCGATTGCGATTGCTCGAAATACCTCACGGAGTTTGATAGTGTGACGAAGGTTGAAGAGAGCACATTTGGAGTGAAAACGGTCGACGAGTGGATGCTTGACAAGTACATGTTGTCTCAACTCCGCCGAGTCGACAGAGGTGCCAGTGGGCGAAAAAAGCAGTTCTCGCGTAAAACCTAGTCCCGTGACTGCACGGCCACTTCTGTGGTTTATCACGTCGCGTCGGTCGAACGTTCGTTACGTTGTCGTCAACCACCTCGACGTCAATCGCATCCGAGTTAGTCACTCTTTTCGACGTTAATTTCTCTATAATGATACGATACGTTACATGAGACAATGGCACAGAATCTATGAAGGTGCTTTCAAGTTGGTGTCCGCTTTCAAGATGCTTCCAACCTGCCATTCGACCGAAATTTAGGAGGTGGCTTGAGCTGATCTCGTTAGGATTCACCTGAAATTTCACTTGAGGTGCGTCGCTCATTCTCGTGTCTGTGAAGCATTCACGAAACCTCCAGACACAAAGGATGTCCAAGGACGTTTGATCCCATCTTATGAACAAGGCCGCAAACTCCCCGTCGCCAATCTCATATTCCTCATATTAGTGGAGACGTTCTTTCGCGGGATTCTTGAATTCTTGGTGGTTGTCCAATGTATGGTGCGTGATACTGTGCATCAACGCCAACGGGTTGACTCGCATAAATCGAGTAGGCGTGCGGCGCATCCAATTTAGAATCTTCGCGTTATCATCGAAGTGTTGACGAACTAAATGCAGACGAAGCTGGTTGATTGTCTGTCGCACCCCTACAATGTGCTCGGCACACCGCAAGTCTGGTTAATTTTGAGAGATTTAAGGCCTGACGTCAGGACACATTGGCCACCAAACGGAGAAACATGGTAAACGTTTGCTGATCTAGTAAGTTCAAATCCTCTTGCTCATAGGTTGCGATGCGTTTATGATATGAAACCTTGTTGGCGGTCATATGATATGCATGGTCGTGACTGCAACTTGAGGGCTTCTAGACATGTATGGATGTGTATGTCTTGAAATACAGATATGATACGTCCGAGGGAGTGGTTCGCGTTATGTCCAAGTTAAGATACGATTCAGTTCCCAATGGCCTTGGGTGAGTTATAGTATCCCATGAACTTGTTGTAATACTGAGTGGCTCTCGATGACGGTCCTTGCAGGCGCAGGTTCACGGTGTACATCATGTTAGAAGTTTTCAGCGTCAAGCGGAATAACCCAGGTTAAGCTTCAATGAAATATCTCTCACCGATGGATCTCGAAGGCCAGTCTTGAAACGTGGATGTTCGCTTTGGGTATCGAACTGTGACATTTATGTGGCATTCCAAAGGCGAAGAAAGGGAAGGAGGTTGCCTCATAGCGCTCAGTGCATTGGGAGGGAGGGTCATTGTCAATGCGCGACTTCAGATCCGATCGTATCTTTCATCTGCGCGTAGGGCATGGGAGGTGCGCGGTTTTGCTCTGGAGATAAGGCTACACGGGTAAGCAATTGGAAATTCCAAAGTGGATGGTTTGCGTTGACCCCTTTGAACAGCGCACCCTCGGACGTTGAATTGGTTGAAGGACTTGACATGCTAACGGAAGCTTTGTGCGTGCCCTTTGCTCTTTGAATACTTTCCGAGGACCGGGGCCGGGGCGCCTCCCGCAGACGCTGCGCGTGTGGGACGAACCTACTTTGCTTTGCTGTAGAGCAGCCATTCGAATGAGGGCACTCACCTTATTTCGTGGACAGAGCGGAGGAGCACGAGGGCAGCGGCGCACCCCCGAAACCTTTGAGTCCAGTGAATGGTTATATCGTGAGGGATTTAGCTTTCAAAGCCTAGACTTTAGACAATGGGCACTCGTATCGTTGCTTTTTTGTCCATCGGACGAGAACGCGATTCTGGACTTTGAATTAGGCGAGGATCGACACTGGCGGTGTGGTCGGTGCAAGCTTCACGTCTCGGTCTCGCCTTGCAAGTCTGGGCTATCAAGTTTGGTCTTCAAAGGTTAGTGGGTCAATTCTCTATCGTATGCGCTGGGTCGGCTAATCGGTCGTCCCATAATTTTCTTTCGTAGCATGCCTGCGACCAAAATCGGGAATTATTGGTACGATTTACCAAGAGAGATCACGAATGTCTTGTTCCACAACATCCTTATGTCTCATCTGTATCCTGATGCGATGCGATCACAGCATATCTCCAGGAACAATTGAAGATCGCCGACTGCCTATCAAATCTTTGTCCGTACTGTCAATCCATCATCGGAGCATGGCCCAACACGACGAAGCATCGAGGACAGGTCATCCTCGGCAGGGCAATATCGGAGGTGCCGTTCCCTCTGCCGGTCATTTTGACCACGTAAATTTCGATGGTCCGTTGAAGACATGCGGACGCTTCATTTGCTCCATATCAACACGAAGACATACGGACAGCGGGTCGAATTCCTTTCGAGTACCGTCTGTCGAACGTACGGTCGCGAGATGCCCTTCTATCGATTCATTTCGAGGAACTCGTGTTCGCCTGCAATCAGGAGTGGGGCTTTGAAGGAGTGGGATCCAAATACAATCCAGCACGGCAAAGGACGCGCTGGACGGCGTCCGATTGGTCGACTGGCTTTATTGCACTGCTCACGGGACCCGGGGGAATTGCTTTTGGGCTCGGACTGCGCGAGATCTTGCACTCTTTTCTCGCCGAAGTTTTCGTAGGATTTCCTCTGGCTCTTTCCCCCCGACACCGACTTTCTTCGGGCCTACCTTCCGGGAACGAGCGCGTTCAATTATGTTTCGAGGTCGTATGCGGCTTACTCTCACCGGACGGAATAGAGTGGCTCCACAGGGCATGTCCGCGTAAGTAGCTTCTAGGATCCATCCTTGTCGGTGTATCTTTTTTCGCTTTTTTTCTCTTCGTTGGTTGCTATGGCTGTCGAGCGAAGTGGATTGGCGAGAATTAGACGATATTTTCTGTGGTTTACTTTGGATTCTAGCTTTGCGGAGTTGAAAGGGTCTTTACAATTGAGGGTCCAATGGAAGCGCTTGCTAATCGCTCTCTGAGTGTAAATGCCGTAAAGGGAAGAATAGGGTTTGAGAGACCCCTATTTGTAGTAAAAGTATGAGCACTAGTTTTCTCACCTCCTTGCAACGTGCCGAAGACGTTCTTGAGCTCAACGTTGCGCACAACGTCGACAACGCTCCCCGACTTCCTCCTCTTTCCATCTTCTCCCTCTCGCCATCATCATGTCCGCCAGCGGCGGCGTCGGCGAGCCTTTCCTCAACCATCTCGTCGCCGTTCTATCCATCTACGAGCTCGGCGCATATCCTGCACCCGTGCCTCGCTATGATGGCCCCCATGACTGGCACACGGAGACCATCTTGCGTTCGCTCTCCGCCATCGTCAAGCGTCTCAGCGTCGCAGAAGAGACCGTCAAGTCGCTCAAGGCGGCCGAGAGCTGGTCGGTGAGTGCAGACACTGCTCACCCGAAGAAGAGACGGAGCATTGAGATGGAGGACCGTCATCCCATTTCTTCAAATGACAAGTCACCCCTCTTCCATCGCGCATCGTCCTCCACAGCGACCGAGAGCACATACGTCTCCTCCACCTTCAGCAACGGCAGCTGCAGCAGCGCTGGAAGTGATCTCCGCAATCGACATCCCTCGCCTGACTCCTCTTCGACCGATTTTGAGATGAGCGATTCGAGCAGCGAGAGCGAGGCCACGCCTTCTCGACAAAGGCCTCCTTTCCACAACGGTTCATCAGCACTTACCACCGGTGGTGAAAATCGCTCACCTTCCGCATTAGCCATGGCTATCTCCCTCGACGGGCTCAAGGGCTCGATGGACCCCTCGAAGATGTTTAATCGCAGCCTTGCTCCCAACGCCGAGCCCGCATCAGCACCTGCAACCTCAGCAGCTGAGCACGTCCTTTGTCCAACATGTGGCTGCAAGGTCAACGACGGTTATCCTCTCCCACTTAAAGGCATCTTCTCAGCGTCACCTGAAGGCAGCCCTCTTGTCGTTCCTCCTGGTCCCCTCGCAACAGCAGCGTTTGAGAGCGGGATGAGCGCCATGGAGGAACTCAGATTGCTCAAGACACAGGTCCAGGACGTCTCCAGGGTCTGTCAAGCCGTCGCTCGAGGTGATCTCTCTCAGAAAATCACTGTTCCTGTACAAGGGGTTGTAATGGTCCAGCTCAAGGACGTTATCAATTCTATGGTGCGTGAGTTTTCGGTTCATCCTTGGCGCCTTCCTGACATCATTTCTAGGTCGACAAGCTCGGACAATTCGCAAAGGAAGTTACACGCGTTAGTCAAGAGGTTGGAACTGAAGGGTACGTTTTGCTTTCAAATAGTATTACATGCACGCAGTGACATGATGGCTGTATAGTAAACTCGGTGGTCAAGCCCTAGTCCACGGCGTTGAAGGCACATGGGCTGAACTTACTGGTGTCGTCAACAATCTCGCTATGAATCTTACCAACCAGGTGCGTTCCATCGCCGCGGTCACCACTGCTGTCGCGAAGGGCGACTTGTCGCAACAAATCGAGGTCGACGCCCGAGGCGAAATTCTCGACTTGAAGAACACGGTCAACGGAATGGTCATTAGATTGCGAGCGTTAGCTGCTGAGGTCACACGTGTCACACTAGAAGTCGGTACTCGAGGCAAACTGGGAGGTCAAGCTGTGGTCCCTGATGTCGAAGGTGTCTGGGAACAACTCACGGCCAATGTGCGTTTTGAGTTCCAACCGAAATGCCTAACTCTTATCTTTCATCGCTAGGTCAATCGAATGTGCTCAAACTTGACGAATCAAGTACGGTCCATCGCTGCTGTCACTACCGCTGTCGCGAAGGGTGACTTGTCCCGTCAAATTGACATACAAGTTGAAGGCGAGATGGCAACTCTCAAGGAAACTGTGAACTCTATGGTGGACCAACTATCTACATTCGCGTCTGAGGTGACCCGTGTCGCCTTGGAAGTCGGAAGTCAGGGTATATTGGGTGGGCAAGCTCGTGTTGAGGGTGTCCAGGGAACTTGGGCCGATTTGACCAAGAATGTCAATGTATGCGCTAAAATCCTCTTTCACAAGCTTAGAAGTCTAATTGCTAACATCATGTTCCGCGTCCAGAAAATGGCTAGCAATCTCACGAACCAAGTGCGGTCCATATCCGAAGTGACGAAGGCCGTCGCTTCTGGTGACCTCTCGAAGTTCGTGGACGTCGACGTGCAGGGTGAGATGCTTGACTTGAAAATAACCGTCAATTCTATGGTCAAACAATTGGGAACACTCGCCAACGAGGTGATCCGTATGAGTATCGAGGTCGGCACTGAAGGGAAGTTGGGTGGTCAGGCGCATGTTGCTGGAGTCCAAGGGATGTGGAAGGTGAGAAAACATGTCGCTCTTTCACAAGTCTATGTCGTAAACATCGGTACTCATGTGACACGGCGTTTTTCACAGATACTAACCGACAACGTAAACGTAATGGCTATGAACCTTACTGACCAAGTCCGCGCGATTACGCTCGTCACGAAGGCCGTCGCTGGCGGTGACTTGACGAAGAAGATCGAAGTCGACGTGCGGGGTGAGATACTGGATCTGAAGGAGACGGTCAATGGCATGACGGACAGTTTGCGCGTTTTCGCTGACGAGGTAACACGATTGGCAAGAGAAGTCGGAACTGAAGGTCGTTTGGGCGGTCAGGCGAGGGTCACCGATGTCGGTGGTACTTGGAAAGACTTGACGGATAACGTCAATGCTATGGCTGCGAATGTAAGCGATGCTCGTTCTATCACTACTCACTTACATCTGATCTCGTCATTTAGTTGACATTACAAGTCCGAACGATCGCTGTTGCAACAACTGCTGTCGCGCGCGGTGACCTTACGAAGAAGATCAAGGGTGTCTCTGTCCAAGGAGAAATCCTAGACTTGGTCAACACTATCAACGGCATGATTGACCAGCTCGCCATTTTCGCCCTCGAAGTCACGAAGGTCGCTCGTGAAGTCGGAACCGAAGGCAAGTTAGGTGTCCAGGCAGAGGTCGGAAATGTTCAGGGTACATGGCAGGAGATCACGTTCGTTTTTTCAGTCGCCTATCGCTTGTTCTAAGCTGACTCCTTTTTGCGTTACAGGATGGCTGTTAACACTATGGCTGGAAATTTGACTACTCAGGTCCGAGGTTTCGCGCAGATTTCTGCAGCTGCTATGGACGGCGACTTCACGCGTTTCATCACGGTTGAAGCAAGCGGTGAAATGGACTCTTTGAAGACCCAGATCAATCAGATGGTGTACAACTTGCGCGAGAGTATACAGAAGAACACCGCTGCGAGGGAGGCTGCTGAGCTGGCGAACAGGAGTAAGTCGGAGTTCTTGGCGAACATGAGTCACGAAATTCGGTATGCGCATTTTTCAGATGGCATATGCTTTGGCATTGGGGGCGGTGATGTTGACACTTGCTTTAAAGTACACCCATGAACGGTATCATCGGCATGACGGAGTTGACGCTGGATAGTGATTTGAACCGTTCACAGCGTGAAAGCCTGTTACTAGTTCACAGTCTTGCGAGGTCTTTATTACTCATTATCGACGATATCTTGGATATTTCGAAGAGTGAGTTCTCGGTTTGTTTGCGACGATTTATGTTTTATTGTACTAAATTGCTCTATTTAGTCGAAGCTGGTCGAATGACGATGGAGCAAGTTTCTTATTCATTGCGACACACCGTCTTTGGCATCCTCAAAACGCTCGTCGTCCGAGCCTCGCAGAACAACCTCGATCTCACGTATGACGTCGATCCCGACATTCCAGACCAGCTTATTGGCGACTCGCTTCGCTTACGGCAGATCATCACTAACTTAGTCGGCAACGCAATCAAATTTACACCAAGCAAGATCACACGGAAGGGTCATGTCGCGCTGAGTTGCCGGTTGTTGTCCATCGAGGACAACACGGTGAAGCTCGAGTTCTGCGTATTGGACACTGGTATTGGTATCGCAAAAGACAAGCTCAACATGATCTTCGACACGTTCTGCCAGGCGGACGGCTCTACGACTCGAGTAAGCACTCTTTGTATTATTTTCGTGTTCGGGTCGTTGACAGACTTCTCACCAGGAATACGGTGGTACTGGTCTTGGTTTATCCATTTCGAAGAGGCTCGTAAACCTCATGAATGGCAACATGTGGGTCGACAGTGAGATAGGCAAGGGAAGCAAGTTCTTCTTCACCATTACTTCACAAGTGTCGCAATCGTCCATGGAGAGCGTCCTTGCGAAGATGTCGCCATTCTCGGGCAGGACGATCCTGTTTGTTGACACGTTGAACGATCGAACCGATGTCGTTACATGTATCAAGGAGCTTGGCTTGCAACCGTTCGTCGCGAAGGATGTTTTAGAGGTGGCCAACAAAGAACAGTGCCCACACATCGACACTGTCCTGGTGGATTCTCTCAACGTTGTGAGTGGAAGAACATCTGAAGAAATGGCCGTGACTGATTTTCTGCGCCTATTCAGACGGAACAAATTCGCGAATATGAGCACCTTCGATACATCCCTATCGTACTCCTAGCCCCGGTGCGTGCTCACACTTATCCGTACGTATTCGCGCCCTAACAATCTCTGTCTTCTCTGAATTTAGTCCATCCCCAGATTGAATTGTACGATCCGCATGATCCTTTATATTTGCCATGTGCTAATCGGTTATCGATATCGTTTTAGTGAAATGGTGTCTGGATAACAGCATAAGCTCGCAAGTCACCACGCCTGCTACCGCGCAGGACCTCGCCGCTGCCCTCATCTCCGCCCTCGAAAGCAACACGGTTTCGCCCGTGGCTCCGACCAACGATATCATCTTCGACATTCTTTTGGCTGAAGATAACTTAGTCAATCAGAAGCTGGCCGTGAAGATCCTAGAAAAGTATGGACATGTAGTAGAGATCGCGGAGAACGGGTCGCTTGCTGTGGACGCGTTCAAGGCACGCGTCGCTCGAGGCGTGCCATTCGACATCGTATTGGTATGTATCCCATCGTTTAGTACCGTGCATCCTTTTGACCTTGGTTTAAGATGGATGTGTCGATGCCTTTCATGGGTGGTATGGAGGCAACGGAGCTCATTCGAGCCTTCGAGATGCACGAAAGCCTGGAGCGTACACCGATCATCGCTCTTACAGCACATGCCAGTGCGTTATGTATTCTTGACATCGAGTGTCCTTTGCTGATTTGCCTTTCCATCCAGTGATTGGTGACCGAGAGCGCTGCTTGCAAGCGGGCATGGACGACCACATTACTAGTACGTTCTTCAAACATTCCATGTCTTGCATATCTGATCGAGTCCTTTCCATAGAACCACTGCGGAGAGGAGACCTCCTCAATGCTATCAATAAACTCGCTGGCGAGAGAGTTGTCGCAAAGCTTCGCCACAAGCATAGAAATCAAATGGCCGGAGAACTATCGTCATTCGTGAAACGGTGATGCATGTCGCACCGCCGTTTCTTACACCTTTGACCTCTATCTTCCGTGTATTCGTATGCATATACCGTGTATTACCACCTTCGCCGGCATACTCACCTTGTGCCTGCTTTCTTGTCTACACGGATCGCAGTCTCCACCGGCATCATTCTGTATTATTTCGCAGGCTTTTTTACATATTATGTTCGCCCCTTCATGTCTCGACTAGTTTCTCGTTTCTTCCAGCCTCGCATTGATAATTGAGCATACCATCTCGCATTTTGTATTTCTTTTCAAGGCACCTTGATAACACTCATTTCCTCTGTAATAAACTGAATATGTGCAAACAGACAAATCTCTTCTCGTCGATTCTGAGATCGGTATTCTTTACGACTCCATGAGTACATTGTATACGAATGTTACACGTATAGACCTATTTTTTATTTTACTCTTGCAGTAAGGTACCCTTTACTGTAACGTTAACCTGGCCATTGCACTAGATGTCACTCATGCATATTGGGATGGTGTTTTCCAGAAGTAAACGTGCGTGTAGTGAACTCGTACTAGTGGTTTTTGTGCCTTCAATGACAGCTGATATCCCTTGGATATTCAAAAGATGGCGCTTCGGCCTCCTCGTTCCTTGCGTCGCAATACAACAAGACATCTATGCAATTGAACATCCGATGCAAAAAAAAACTCGACGCCGGAATCTAAATCGGTCTTGCTACGTTCAGCAGGTTTGCGAGTAAAGCATTAGAACAGGGCAATGGCAACGAAAGCGACTGGTATTGCATTGGTTTGCGACGTGTATCCTCTAATCAAAGCAAATTTCACAACAGATTCACAGAACAATAAATAACTACCTATTTTTTGTCATCAACTAGAGTAGAGCTATCATTCGACTGACTGAAGGGCCTCAGCTCGAACGTCGTCTGCTGCTTCGCGTCCCTCAGTTTATTCTTCTTCCCATAAACGTGTGTAGGGGTGTCGTCGATGTGAATTGTCTTGGTCGTGCTGACCCCAATGGCTAATCCTTCATCGTAGGTCACTGTAGCGATCGTTGATAACGGGTCCGCACGGTTGCGAATGCGATTCTTCGTCGTGACGCCGTGTAGATGTAAGTTGCCTGAACCGCGGCTTCCGTCCCCCTCGTCAGTCTTGATACGGAACATGCATGCAACGATGACGGAGAGGTTCGCAATAATGAGACTGACAGAGTCCTGGAAGTAATTGGAGTCAGAAACGTATTGAGAACCCAAGCTACGAAATTGCGGCGGCCGAGGTATGAATGGGAGAAGCTCACCTCGACTATAGCACACAGAACTTCGATGAAACCACCCACCCGCAGGATCGCGACGGCGTGGATGAGACTGACGGTGGTCGTCACAGCAGACGAGGAGAAAACGGCGATCAACATGATTTTTTGCGACTTCGACAGGTCGACTCTCCAGATGAGCTTGACGGGAGCGAGGACGAGGATGGTGTCGATGATTACGTCGGCTATTGGTGGGCGCAAGGGTCAGTATGCAGGTTTAGATTTGGTTAAAAAGACCGGTAAAAGGGATAACATACTGATGACCTGAACAATCGCCACTTCCTCGCCGAGCACGCACTGAGGGTTGAGCTGATCCTTCCACCCCGCTTCCTTCTCGCAAACCCAAAAGACTTGAGCGAAGAGGACGGAGAAGCAGGTGACAGCGAAAATAACGACATATCCAAGGAGCGTGCGTAGCATTCCGGGAGGGGATATGCGTTTGACGGTATATAGAATAGATAGTCGTGCGCTCCTGCGATGAAAAAAAATGAGCACAAACGGCGCAACGAGGATGTGGTACAGCTCTGTACGAACCACACGACACAGTAGAATAGCAGAGCACACCTGAACGAAAGTCAGGCAAACGAATGGGATACGAGTCTGAGTATACGCACATGTAATACACAGCGATCTTGACAGACTGCGACATCGTTGCTACGAAGTACCGAATTCGTGGTCAGACAGGTTCAGGGGGCGAGCAGATTTTAGAACGTACTTGGGTCTCGACAATGTAGGAGAATGGCAGTCATGAACATTATTGTGAACAACATGGAGATGAACGCCCAGGCGTCATCCCACCACAGCTTTCCCCGTCGCGTGCGGTCATAGAGTCGGAATGTGGTGGTCAAAATGGCTATGGTCGAGGTGACGATGACGGTCACTGCAGCGAGTCGGGTGAGTATTCATGTCTCGTCGCGAAGACGCGTCAGTCGTAATAGCACATACCTCGAACATCCTCGAGCGTGATGCTTTCTCCAGCCATGGCGACTCGCAGAGTTGGGCGGTCATGAGATGGCTGTTTGAGAAGAGGTTCTTATACGAACAATTGAAGTTGAAAGCTAGGGTGGTGTGGACCCAGTCTGATGGAATTTTACGAGGCTGCCGCCGGCTCCTATGCGGTTAGCAGCATTTCAGGTTTGCAGGATGCTTCCGTGGTGCGTCGCGACTAATCGTTTCCCATCAAATGTTTTCGATCGTACCCTGGAGGAATCTATGCGCGGATTGGTTCGCCAGAATGCGAGCGAATAGCATGACGATGACGGGGCGTTAGAGTTTCGTTCGACGACGCAGAGTCCCTTTCTTCGGCATCGTTGAGCGCAGACGGCGAGGACGGAGGAGATGGAGATCCTGGAGATCCCCTGTATCGAAGAGGAGATCAGAATACGTTCCGTAAGGATGTCTCGGGATAAAGTAAATCTGCAAGATGCAGCACCTGTACAGCAAAACGTTTGAGTATTAGACAACGTTTTTTGTTCAAATACACTCTGAGACTACTTCTCCAGAGACTCCAAGATGCTCAGACAACGCGATTGATCGTAGACATACCACTCACTGAATTCATGATTTCATAAGGTGCGAGAGTTATCTGAATTCCCGGCGGCTGCGTTGGCCTTACTTCGAGTTGAAAGGACAGCGACGTGCTTGAGCACGGAATCAAATTCCTCCTTCTCGCCTCCGTTGAGTGACTTTAATTCAATTAAATTATTCAAGTTTTTCCCCAAAGATCGAATCGAGTGTCTCAAATTTCAAAAATGGACACCGTTTGGGTCGCGTTCGAAACCGATGATGCAGGACGTTGTCACCAGTATCCGTCCGTATAGACTGAGATCTCTCGTCAGACTTATATCTACTAAGAAATTGGTAGATCAGCTGAAATCGACAGATAACTCAAACGACTCAGACGAGAAATAGACGCACCTCAGTGAAAGTGTGGATCAACCATGGCGTTTGATGATTGAGTAGATCGTTCGAAAAGAGACTTTGCAGTGCATCGAAGTGATACAGTTCCTCTTTGGAGAGATGTAAAGCTCGTGTTTCATGCTTCAGTCTTTTATTCGTCCACAACGTTGAGGTGTTGTCGTCGTCGCGTCGAAAAGGCGGACGACCGAAAAGGGGAAAAAGGTCGGTAAACACGAGGCACGCGGGAGAACAAATGCCAAATGCCAGCCCCGCCGTCGCTTTGCACATCAACGCCCACGACGACGCCCTCCTCCTCCCCCCTCCTCCTCTTTTTTCCTCGTCGTCTAATCGACATCCATTCTTTTTTCTACGCTCATTGGTCTCCGTAACTCTCGTTGAATCCCCCACTTTCGTTTGGCTGTACTTTGGGAAAACAAGAGAAAAAGTCGACGTCGCTCAAAATGTTCCACGGTCTCCCCTTCCGCATTGGCAAGGCTGGCGCCCAGCACCGCAGGATGATCAAACGCGCTGCTGATGCTAGTATGTGCAGTCGAGGCTAATGTTCGAACAATCTCTGATCGTTTTCTGTCATCAGACTGCACAACTGGTGGTTTTTACGAGTCCCCGACATCTGGGCAAAATGTCAACGTCAGCCAACCAGTCACTATTGACTGGGATGCAACCTGCCTGGACATCACCATTGCCGACATATACCTCTATGCGCCTTCGACAGCGACACCGTTGATCCAGATGTTCAAGGATGTCGACTTCACGAAAGGGACTTTCACCGTGCGTCATCATTTGCGAATGATGTGCAGACTCTGACGCGTTTTTTCACTCTTCCAGACGAACTTCAACGGCAAATGGTGGAACCAGACTACGACCGTAGACTTGCAGCTCGCGATTGTGGAATCTGGCTCCCAACCGTTCATGGCAACTCTCCCAGCAGGTCCTATCTGGCACGCTCAATACACCGCAACCTCGTCCTCTTCTGACTCAATTCTCAATTCGAATGCAACGGAATCCGGCGTAACTGAGGTTAACAACCTTCCGAACGCGACCAAGAGTGGTCTTTCGAAAGGATCGATAGCAGCCGCGGTCTTGGTACCTTTGATTGTGCTTGGCCTTGCTCTTGGCGGATACATCAAATACGTCCGCTCCAAGGAGAAGAAATCGAGGAAGCGCTGGAGCGAAGCAGTCGACAAGCGCATGTCTGTCATTTCATCGGACTGGCGCTCTCTGGGCCCGGCTGGCGCAGAGGCTGCTATTCGAGCAAGTGTTTATGGTGATGCAAACCGTATGTCGTTCAGTGGTGCAAACGGCCCCAGGCCCCAAAGCACATTCGTTGCCGACGGTTCCCAACCTCAGATGGAACAAATTCGTCAAACCGGAGTCGGCCTTCGAGGCGGGAACGGCGCTGGTGCGGAACGTACTTCAAGGATTTCATTCGCGCCAGATACGAGGTTCTCACGCGCGTCAATGGCGAGCGAAGGTGCTGCCCGCCCCAGACCTGGAGGCGGAGGACGTGCAGGCGTCCCTTCGCGCGCTTTCCATTCCGGATATATTCCTCCTGTCCCGACGCGTCAGTCTCAGTATGTGGCTGATGAGTCGCAGGACATGCAACGCGGTGATCTCGAGGATGAACGCGCTATGAGCCCTCGCCAGAAGGACGGACCTGCCACTCTTTCCGCAGATGACATCCAGGAGCAGGTCCAGGGACTACACCATGGGATAGCCGAGGCTGCTGGCACCAACCCCCGTCCCTCGCTCGACTCCGCCGTCATTCCTGCCCTCAGCATGATGCGTACAAACAACGACTCGCAGTTCGACGATATCTATCAGCCTACACCGTCTCCCTCGCCCTACGCCGCGACTTTCGCGACCGCGCACAGACCCGATATGCACGCTGAGCTTCGCAGCCCACCGCCTGCCGCACCAAAGTCACCCGTGACGGAGGCGTTGTCGATGCAGCCAATGGAGGCGGGCATGATGATGAGCCCAGACGATATGCTCAAGGTCTACGCTGAGCGTCGCCGGACAGGTGCGAGCTCAGGTACTGCGAGTCCTATGATCTCAACACCTGGTCTGGCGTACCCCTTGCCAGTTGCGACCCCTACGACTCCTAGGACTCTCTACTCACCCGCTACCCCTGGATTCGAGCAGACCGAAGTTGTGAGGGATCCGTTCGAATCGAATCACGCACGGACGCGGAGCAACGGAACGTACTATGACACCGAGGACGCGTACTTCGGCACAGAGTAGGCGAGAAACTTCGAAGGTCATGAAATAAATTATTTCGCAGCCGTGAATCGATCCAATGGGAGATAACTGCGCATCTCCTACCTGTCTTTACTGTCCATATCTTTATCTCTCTGTTTTCTTGTCGTATAAGTTCTGTGTCTCTCTGACCTTTTGGTTCGTTGTTTGATATGTCCATCAGCTATCCATAACTCACTCCCTTGTCACTCATTTTCTATCTGTTTTCGGGAGGAAGAGTCGAGGCTGATTATTTTTCCCTCCGGGTTGTTTTATGTCCAGATGTTTCCCTTTTTGATGCTTTGTATTGTAACAGTCCTGTCTATTTCTTGGAGCTGTAACATTGCCTTTGAGAAGGCAGACTATACCCTACCCTTCTCATTCGACGTCCCAAGCTTCGTGGCCCCTCAATTATCTTGGGATGTTAATGCAGTACCAGGCTCGTGCTGTTTGTACTTATGATACCTTCTCCACGTCTCTCTGTGGTTATTCAGTGCTATACCGAGTGCGCAATAACATTGTTTTTGTACGCGAAGCATTTCTGAAGCTTACATATATCATATGTTCGGAAGGGGGAAAATCCGTTCTTTGAAGACGGAGCAGTCCGAACTCATCAAAAACCGAACATATTCAGCTTTTCCTGGACCTCCTCCTTTTCAAACATGAACCACTGTGGAGACGGCTGCAGAGTGTCATTCCGTTCTCCAGAGATGGTGAATCCGACGTGACCGGCGACCATCACACAGTTGTATTCAGCCCCAAACTCATCTACGACCACATCGACCTCACAGAATCCGTTTGGAATCATTGCGGTTTCGATAGAGGGATAGCGTGCGTTATCAAGAAACAAGAGAGGATGGCTGCGGTTTCCTCCCGACGTGGCCGCGGCGAGTCGCTCTTCGTCTGAGATGGGTTTCGAGAACGCATTTAGGTTGGGTCCCTGCCACTTCCCATCGTTGTTCCAGACGTAGAACGCCGTAACCCACCCGCTAATACTGTCTGGTCCCGAACCCATTCTTTTGTAGTGGCAGATGCGGCTCCAGAAGTCTGTATTCTGAGCAGCATTCGGGTCGCGGGAATTGACGTTGAAAACCTCAACCAATTCGCGGATGATGGGTCGCAGCAGTGCCGCGACGACGGTGGTTTCCTTTCCGAACTCGTCGAATTTGTCAAGCCGGCGAAGGATATCTTCGTAGTCTTCCTTGGTGCCCAGGACCGTGACTTCCGGGATCCCACAAGTCAAGCAGCACATGTAGTCGAAATAGCTAATATATGAAAAAAAATGATTAACGAAACGTAACGTCGAGTATTTTGCCAGCTTACTGTTTGAGAGTCCCCATCATCATCACACATCCAACAGCCGTATCTACCGGCGTTGTCGTTGAGAAATTAGGAACTATGAAATCCACCAAATCTGGATCTACAATCTGATCATGTATGCACGAAATAAATTTTAGTAAGCGGATCAAATATCCAAAGGTGAACCAGACTCCTACCTCAGTCCAATAATACCGACGGGAAAAATCCGAGATAAATGATCCGAAGTTTTTGCGAGAAGTCAATTTTTCCCTGTCGGTATTATTGGACTGGCACTTCTGGGCTTTCGGGGAATGCCGTGCGCGACTCACGTCTCTCGAGTTGCAGTTGCGCTGAGTTGCGGCTCGGCCATGGATTGCTGCTCGCCCGAAGCTGAGGCTCAGCGTACCAGCAACCATTCAGCGATGTAGTTAGTACTCTGAAGCTCAGACCGCTGTATGATAGAAGAGAATCAATATTGCATTTCTATTCCGCACTTCTTTCAAGGTGGTTTCTTGTTAGATAGACATGCAGAAATTTACCCCAACGCCTTCAAGTTGTTGCTAACCCCTTCGACTTCTCTAAAGAGCTTGATGCACCGTTGCAGAGTTAGAGAATAAATGAATATATATCAGTTATGCATTCGGAACAGTGATTGTACATGTGCGCCAAATTCGGTTGCACATTCGCGTTGTCCGAGTCGCTCGAGTTGCGAGGTAATGTACGAACTACGTGTCAACATAGTCTTATAGAGAGGGGAAAAAATCCTATTGAGTACATGGATGAGTACAGATGATACACAAACCCAATTTTGAGTGTGCGCTCGAAGGAAGAGGTGCTTAAAGTCGTCGTCCTTCACTGTAAGTTCACTGTAAGTTGCTCTCGGGCGAGCAGCAATCCATGGCCGAGCCGCAACTCAGCGCAACTGCAACTCGAGAGACGTGAGTCGCGCACGGCATTCCCCGAAAGCCCAGAAGTGCCAGTCCAATAATACCGACAGGGAAAAATTGACTTCTCGCAAAAACTTCGGATCATTTATCTCGGATTTTTCCCGTCGGTATTAGTGGGGGTCAGAGTGCGCGTTTTCGTCGCGATTCTGCCCCGATTCCATTCGTGATTCCACCCCGATTCCTTGTAAGAATCGTGGCAGAATCGCGAGGCAACTCTGACCGCCCCGGATTTGCTCCTACATCCGAGCGCGATTCCGCTGCGTCAAAATCCATTGAGCATAGAGAAAAAAATTTACCACGGCTTCAAAACACCTGTAGGATAGACTGCCCTGTAGATTAGTCTATCTCTAACACCGTAACAACGATGACTCGTTACACTCCTCGTCAACTCGCTGCGCGAAAGCTATTAACCAACTATATTCGCCTCAAGAAATTTCAGACTTACCGAAGGAGCAAACGTGCCAAGGAAGCTCTGGAACGTCGCCACCGGAACGGTCTTCATCGCGCACAACGTCGACCTCGCTCAAGCAGCAGTTCTGAACTGTCTTCGTCGCTTTCAAGTGACTCCTTCGATGGATCAACAACCTCGACGCATCATGGATCTGAATCCGATCCACTCACCTCAAATTCAGAGTCTGAGACTTCTGAATCCTCC